>JAQGBX010000868.1:0-29657 GCA_034698745.1 Megaphyllum sjaelandicum
AATTTAACCCAGTTCTCTCGCAATTTTACAGTTTATTGCGGAAAAAAAAATATTACGTGAGATTTTCCGAGACCCCCTCCCCTCCCCCACGTGAGATCTGGTGAGATTCGGCTCGATTTACCCCCCCCCTAAATGCCTCACGTAATTTATGGACGCCCCCTAAGATGCATCCTTATTAAAATTCCCTCAGCTTCATAGGATTCCTTAGAATTGTACTTCAAGACGTCGCTAGTACATTTCGTAAATTTCAGGCATCGGAAAAATTTCACTCAGCGTTGATAATTTCCGCGAGCAAAATGATGACAAAAAATGCTTTTGAATCAATTCCGTCAATTTTTTTTCCTTGCTTTACCTTTAGATTTGTAGGTGAAAATGAGTGAAGACAAGTTTTGATTAGAAAGTAGTCGTCGCCACTAAGCCGGTTTAGCAGTGGGACAAAATCCACTATTATACAATGCCCTGTTACTATGGTGACCCTACAAATTAATTGGGAACGTCTTATTATCCGAGGGAAGCGCAAGAATGGGATTAAATGCATGTATATGACCTTTTCAGGTTTTGATCCTGAACTTGCATCCAACCAGGATTTATCGAACAACGCTGAGTTTCAAGCTCCTTTTGGCTGCCTTTGTATACCTTTCATCGAATGAATATTAGGCAAGGCTAAGCGCAAAAAAAAAATCCAGGCTTAAAGCTAGGGGATAAACCATTAAATTTTTTAGATCAATGGAAAAATATTTTCGCTCACCCCTATACAACCTTAAAGAGGTAAGAACTAATGAGGCCATATGACAAATCATTCTTGTGAATAGGACCATGATCCGATGTACCTGAAATACCGTGCATACGTATATAGAAAACGGTTTAAGATATCAGGAAAAAAACATTACAATCATCATCCTCCTTCTAATTGCCCCAGGGGGTTAACAAAATCGTCCAGAGGCTTTAGGAAATCAATATACACCCACACATTTGACAAAGTATACAAAGCTTAGTACCACCTTAAAATTAAGAAGATGCTTCATATTACAGGTTTGGTACCCGCTTAAGACATCGTGAAACTTCATACATGTACGTGCGTTCCTTACATCGCAATTTATAGAAGTTGTAATGAAAATTAATTCCATCAAACTGACTTTCTTTTAATAGAATATTATAACAGAATTTTTCCATCTTCACTTTTAGGGTAAGAACACACACACAATGCTTATTCTTTTTCGGAAATCCAAAAGCAGATTTTTAAGACAGAGATGGACACAGATCATTATTGTTCAAAAGTGTAGCCATCGATTGTATGCCGCCTATGTGCCATAAAAACGTGTCCTGCACTCATCATGCGATGCTAATACGCATGTGGAAGGTTTTACGCGGAATGTTTCACCTAGCATAACGCATGCAGTGGCGCCACCAAGCACACTGATCATCACGCTGATATCAGCGTTCATTATGCGTTCCAGAGCTGAAAACAAGCAGGAAAGAAGCTGAAAGAAGCTCGTCGAAAGTAAACATTCAGTGTGTTCTCACCCATTGTCATGAGATTATTCTGACTGTACAGTGACACCCTGTAGAGTGATTTCTGATGCCAAATCCAAACCTTAAATGTTCCATAAGCGACATAATAATCGAAATGTTAATGAGTGATGGGTAAGGGGGGAATATCGACGTATATTTATACAAGAACTAGATTCGATAATAGGCTGGCACACTGCAAATTACAGAAGCCCAAAAAGCAAATTGGAAATCGATATATTCAAATTGTTTCATTTAAGATGGCAAACCAGGCAAAGTGCATTTTTTGGCTGGAAATTGGCGAATGATCATGTTTTTTATGGCTAGGTGGCGCATCATGTAGGCCTATCCTAACTCTTACTTCCGCTATCATTTGCACATTAAATTCTAATCAATATTTTTTTTTTCGTGCTTTATCTAAATTGGCTGATGCTGAGGTTCACGCTTTTTTAATCGAAAAGTGTGAGTAGAAGCTCAACAGCTTGGTACCTTCGGGATTGAATTGACGAAATATAAAGCAATTTCAAATATTTGGGCTTCGAATGGAAATGCTGAGCTTAGCGAAACCGAAACTTTCGAAGATAATAAAATCAGGGCGGGCTTAAAGATAAAAAAAAACTCACTCGATTGGCAATCCGATTTGTTCAACGTCTTTGGGAAATAAAATTTCTCACGCATGTTTTATACAGCCTGCACCATTCTCAGTTTATTGGATAATTGGTAAAAGTCAACAGCCTCGTAAGAGTAACGCTTGATATACACGTACATTCTACGTCATGGAAAACATGAAATGTTATTATGATATAGGTAATGTACCGTTGGTACAATGTTATTCTTACAATGACACATTTCAAAGGGATATAACATTTATTAATTAATACTTGCAAATATTTCCTGAAAATGCACGATTACACATGTATCGATCACCTTACAGGAACATGGAAGTCATTCAAGATAGAACTTGCCAATAATAAAACGATTACACTCAGTCGGGACGTGCTTTTCGTTTCGCATCTTTAGGATTAAAAATGTGTGAACGACTGCATACATGTGTACTTGTATACTTTTATGTTCTTACCATTTTATTTCATCCATGGGGACAATGAACTGGACCCAAGGAACTGAACATAATTCAGTTTAGATAAAAAAAAGTAAAATGCGAAAAGAATCTTATATGAACCAAAATAATTAATATTAATAAAAGTTGTAAATAAGACAACCTAATCTCTATTGGGGAAATTAAATTGGGCAAAATCATTCATATGTTAAATCGGTATGAAATTATCAATGTAACCAACATTATTATTGCAATATGCTGCATTCGATCGTGTGAAAAGACGGGTGAATTAACGGTCATAATGGGCGAAGATCTGAACAGTCGTTATAAGGCTTAAAGCATCGGCTGATTAAGCGTTCTATTAGCCAATCAATGTACATTGGAAGTGTAAACAGTCTACATTGGACGAGCTCTTCACCACTCTGTCCATTAAGGGAGTGGAAATTAAATTCGCCGTTCAAGTTGTTCGCATTGTTGCCACCATTTTAATATCACTTTGTTGGGGCCACTCAATTGCGCGGATGTTGGTAGAACAAGCGAGGGAGCCGTTTGAACAACGCCTATTGCACCAAAGTTTCATTAGGAGGAGGTGTCATAACGATTAACTGTTGGACATCCATTTTCGTGCTGCTTAAGACAATGGCGGAGCCATTAATGGAGGAGAGCAGCTGCCGAATGAACGGAAACCGCTTTTAATTGGGTCTGAGGGACGTTTTCAAAGTACGTGTTGTCCTGAAATTTGCCAGATTCGCTATAAGACTGCTTCGTAATCAATAATGCAGATTACAACTGCAGGGTGGAGGAAACTGTAACCCAATTTCATATCGACAACGATTGATTTCGTGTCTACAGTTTTAGTCGTAAGACTTAAAAACGCGCTGATGCCTATTTTTTCACTTAAGATCAACATTCATTTTTTGGAAATGATTTGCACTTTAGAGAAAATACCATAAAGTAATTTTTCATAACGAGATTCATTTCTCGGCACATTGCTCTCCTAAAAAATTAAAATGCGAAATGTTCCTGTGTAGCTTTAGTTTCTATATTCGTCATCTTGTATAAATGTGTAATATTTGAATTCTCCAATCTTGTGGAACGTTTGGCATGCACATGTTTACTATGAGGGTACATAAATGGCGGCCACAAGATGGCTTTACCACAAAAGCGATGAAGGAAAATCGATGGGAAATCACTGTAAATGACAGGAAAAACAAGAAATTGGCTTAAGTCATCAAGAAATAGGAGAGACACAACATATCTAACAGCTAAGATCAGACAACATTTAAGTCATGTTTTTACAGGGCGAATCAAAATTACTTGGATTCCATTAGGTGAGGGAACCGTTTTTGTGCGCTTACTGGTGTTTCCTTAGGTAAATATTTTACCAGGAAAATTCAAGTTAAAGTTTCATGTAGGAAGTGTCAAGGATTGCTATAAGCATCATTCAAATGTGATAATAATAACGCGTACAACGTTAAAATTGAGCTGAAGATGTTACTTAGCAATTAAAGTACAAAATAAGTACCGTAATTATAATATCGTAAGAGGGTGTCCGAATCAAACATTTGAAAAGAACTGATTGCTATATGTTTGCCATCTATTTAAAAATATTCTTCGTAAACATCATGAAACATCAGATTTCACCAGCCTATTGAAATAGACAAATTACCTTTAATTGTTGCCAACTGATCGGTTCTAATTAAAATTAAAAGTTACGAGGAATTTAAGCTAGGTGATGCAACCGGTCGTTAAATTAATAACTGCAAGCGAACGCAATGTTTTAAATTCCACAAATGTGATATGTGACATATTTAAGACATACCAAAAAAAAACTGCTTTTATAATGTCGGTTTGCCTATCCCAACTGACAAAAACGTTAAAATTGCAAATGGTGGCGCTGAAATGACAGCTAGATACGTATACAGCACAAGACATCCATAGTCTCATAAACCTAATATAGTTCCTCGCGTGTCCGTATGAAAAGAGGCGACTTGCTAAAGGCTTTGCTTCGCGTAATGATACGTGTTTTATCAATGACAAGATTGAAAAGCCAGTGATGTCTTTAACAATGGCTAAATTCTGGCACTGCCACACACACACTTTCTTATTTCCTTTCACTTTATCAGCTTTTTGTCTTCATTGCCATTCGTCCCCCTGCCTTCGCCATAGCTGTCACGGAGAAGTGTAGCAGGGGTCGAAAGGTCATGCGAGAAACCGAGTTAAAAAGGTTGTCGTCTTCGTACAAAAGGAAGTTAAATCGATCTCTCAAGCGACAGCAGCGCCGCCGCCGCATAAATCGGTTGTAAATTTTAAGCTGGCTGGATACGCTCCGATATATATGCCATGGATCCATTCGGAATTGATGGTCCATATATAAGTAAAATAAAGTGGACAATCGGGGTGGAGGTCACCGTGAGGGGCAGCGACGAGGATATAGATTAATGGCTGTCAGCTATCATGAAGAATCGCTGAAGCATCCAGACACGCTTTAACGACAAAAATTAGATGAAAGTTCAAAGTGAACGATGGATTTCCAACGTAATTGCATTTCCAGGACCCTTTCAGCTGAACTTTACGATAATGCGCATGTAAATCGAGTTCCTTTTATCTACTCATCTTGAAGTTTTTGTCATGCTTACATTGTGAGTCATAGTTTTGGTAACTCTTTTAACCGTATATATTCCAAAATGCAAACATGTAAACATGTTTTTCCCTATATGCTCATGCTGGCAACATACATGTATGCACTACTACGACACGTTTACAAAACATATCTATTGCTCTATTGAAGTTGACGAACAATATTCTTTTTAAATAATATGGTATTGCTCATAAATGTCTGAATCTATCATGGAAATTTGTTCCTGTGTAACAGATGGCCTCGGGTTGATCTGCTTATGTAAAAAGGAATTTATGTATAATGCATAATGGTCACAATTATATATTGTATATGGATAGATATACATCTGTACAGAACTGTAAGAACCAAAAATATACATGTATACAGTATGTTTACACAATTGTACAATACTTGCACATACATTTGTAAAACATATAGCAGCTGCATGTTAACTTTGCTGTACACATGCAGAGTTGTTAAAATAACACGTTTTGGAAATCACAAGTCAGATGTGACAAGTCATGTCGTCTTTCTAACAAATTTTGCTCAAAACATGGCCGTTGACGCTGTATAAGTATCATACCACGTACGTTCATGAATGTGTTTTTGATTTGAGGACACTTCTACATTTGTTCTACTCCACATTACGACATTGTGACAGCTGACAAAAATCTTCCACACTAGCTTGGCATTGACGTGGAATGACGTAATTTTGCCACATTTTCACCGTCTCGTGCCAAAATGCTTCCCGTTATGATTGTAATGTTCGCTTGAAAAGGCATACATCATTGTTATTCGGTCACCAGAGTATACTTATAGCAGTTTAGAAGTGTCTACGACACGGACGAAACGATCCATCTTTCAATCGCTAAAATTAACCTCGATCGTCCGTGTTTACTCTTTCCATACACTTTTCCACTCTTTCTGCACCTGTCACTTCACCTTAGATTTCAATCTTTCAGCCCATCAGTAATTGGAAATGCCTTTACCCTGAGGAAAACCTTTCATGATCTGATAAATTTTGTCAATTAGAAAAGCTTGGCCACCGAGGAATGCCACTTCCATCACTCTACAGTCTACAGGGTTCTCCTCTACACTGTATTCATGCACAGACGCGTGAAATTACTTTCCAAGAAATATAACGGAAAAAATTGTGTTAAGTATACTGTATATATCGGTTAAATTACTTGGCACGAAAAGCTTATGTTACAAAACTTAGCTGAACATTTTTTTGTTCATGATTTGCAAAGTTAGGAATTTACTAGGAGATTACTAAAGTTAGGAATTTATCAATGATGTCTGCATCAATTGCAGACATTGTAGTCTACTTTTAATCCATGCCTGTGTGGGACGTGAGCATAATTCGTAGAATTCAATTTTATTCAATTAAACTCAGTACCTTACATTCAGCAAACAAATGCAATATTGTAGAGGGTTCTCGCCCATTTTCAGGAAAATGCTCCTACGTCAGTTGCGATCGACTTTATACTGTATATACATCATTGTTAAATTGAATTTGTAGAAAATCTGAACTAGACACACGTCCATAGAACAAATAGAAACACTTTTCTCTTAGTTTTTTTTTTTTTTTTTTTTAATGAGCAAATTGAGAAACAATTTCGTTTGATCTTGCAACCGTTGAAAGTGATGTCACAGTCCGCAAGAACTTCAAAGGCTTCATTTCTCACCCTGTAACCGAGGAAAGTGCACTTTTGCAGCTACGTCCTTGACGTTATAAGGAATAATTTTTTTCGGCCAAGAACCCTCGTTTTACGCGTTTCTTGTTTTATTTGCCAATTTTAGTGATTCCACCGCAACGGTTTATCAATGGCCTCTTTTATTGAAAGGCCTAACTGCTTTCGTTTAACTTTACCCCATTATCGTGGGATATAAAACTCCCAAAGCAATGTTTCGATAGCACAAATAAACATTTGGCTGGATTTGTTCCTTCTTTTAATTTCCCCGCCTCCTATTGGTCAACCGGCGAAAGTGAACGAACCGGCCGGGGTTCGAATAAAGCAATCTGCCGCAACACCCTCGCGGACATCGGCGACTGACCATCTTGCTTTAATGAGATTTTCATGCAATTGTCATGAAAAGAACTCCATTAAATGGACATTCTAAAACCTGCGCTTTATTCCGCTACTGTATCTCTGGCTATTGTTTTAAGAAGTAGACTTACTCGTGTTTTCTTGTTGTTTTCTACATTGTGTTTTTTGTCTCCTGTTCGTTGTTTTGTTCACCTTTTGTTTCTACCATCGTCTGCAACAATGCGACTGGACATCGAGGATCTTTTGTCTAGCACATGTCCTAGGTTTAGCGAAGCGACGAAATGAGCTAGCAATTTCATACGTTCAGCTTTGCTAAGCTTATTTCCGGTTAGGCTGGTAGACTAATGGTCAATCTCTTTTCTGATCTGGCAATTTCAAGCAAGCTCAATGCGATGGGTCATGTTGGTTGAGCAGTTTTTACGAAAACGTCCCCTTCTATACATTTAAACTTAACCGACAAATTCCATGCTAGTAAGGTAGTACATGTATCTTGTGATGCTCACGTCATGGCAAAAATCCTGGCATGTCAAATGTATACGAGTAAATACATGGGATATATATATCTTTCTTAAAAAATTATAAAAATATGAAAATAACCAAGAACCGTGCAAGAAATTATACAGATTATTCATCGTCTCTACAGGGTGGGACTATACCTTTAAAATTATCGAAAATTCGTGTATTTTAATGCAAGGTGGTCATCCTTGAATTCTTCCAAGTTTTATATTTAAAGTAAAAAACAAGAAAAGATCAGCATTTACATGTATATTTGCTTCCCTAAATGCATCATCTTTGTTCCTGTCTCCTGTGGTTTTATCTCGGAGCATAGTGCCCTATGGTTGCCATGACTACTGTAGTTGGTTTCGGTAGTACAGTGTATTGCGTAGTGTTTTTTAACCTACATGACCAAAGAATATTTTCCGAGATGGAAAATATGTAATCACTTTTCTCATAAAAGATTCACTCAATCTCTACAAGTCCTCGCCCCCATCCTCCTCCTCCTTCCTTTATCCTCTCCTTGTTATGTACTTTTCATCAATATAAAACCAAATCAAAAAAATGCAACAAGTTTTCGGCATAAGTTCAAAAGAAGACAGTATAAAACACTAGGTTGCCATCGACGTTTGCGAGTAAAGCCTGCCAAAATCCTCAGCAAATTGCTACTGGAAATGGATGATTTCATCTTTCTCATCGATCAAAGGCTAACCGGCATTTTCAATGACTTCCCAGTTCTCGATGTCTTACTTTTCCCTGAACCACTGATTAATAATCTTATCAACTGTACATGTATTAAAGCATACATTTAAACATGCGCACATATATTGGAAATGGAACTTGCTATAAAAACCAGGCAAATTCCTGTTTTTAACCTGCTTTTACGAATAAAAGGGTAAATTAATGTAGCCTATATCTACAGAATCATATGATTGACCGATTATGTGCATGTATTGTTTATCAAAATGTGCCATTTTTTTGGATTTTTTCAAAGATAGTTTTAAGCATAAAATATAATACATTCGATATATTTAACTGCTGATCACGTATATGGAAATAATTAAAAATAGTGAAGTTATTCGTAGCATTATAGTTATGTTTTTAGTTATACAGAGTGTTTCAAAAGTAATATTCAATAATTTTAGGGGTTGTAGAGTACCAAACTGAACATGTTTAGTATAGGGTTGCCTAGGGTTGCCGACGTCATTTAAAAAAGTTATGAATTTTTTTAATTTTGGAAATTTTTAACATATAGGAGTAAACGGAGGTGCCCCTTTCGAAAGACTGTCCCGCATAGCAACAACGTTTGTAAGGCAAACCATGGTGCAAGGGGCACCTCCGTTTACTCCCATGTTAAAAATTTCTAAAATTAAAAAAATTGATAGCTTTTTTAAATGACGTCGGCACCCCTAGGTTTCTATACTGAAAAATTTTCAGTTTAGTACTCTCTACAACCCTTAAAATTATTAACTATTACTTTTGAAACACCCTGTATAAGTTTACTATTAAGAAATAGGCTACTATAACTACTCTATTATCTCTATTATCAATAGATTAAATGAAAAATTGGTTTTACGTTCATTACTTAACACATGCAGTAGAAACATGTATGTAATAAGATTCTGAGCAGTTCTGTAATTAAATCTCAAAAGTTACAGTATATACAAGTACTGTATATGCAACAAAAATGGCATAAAGCAAGCGCAATACTCGAATCTAATAACACAAAACGTGTCTCCCATTTTCATAAATTCATCACAATACATTTAGCTATAACGAGGCTTAGCCTCGTGTACGAATTCATCCTTTTATTCAACGATACAACCCATTTTTAATTAGTTTAATACGTGCACGTCATATCTTCAGAAATGGTTGAGATGAAGAAGCCATGTAACGTACGCAATTAGTCATTGATTAACTTTCAGGAAATGAGCTTTGCTCATTACTTAAAATCGGGATACGAGCACGCTATAAACGGACAAAACACTCGACGAAATTCAATTAATTTGGATTGAAAAGCACAAAGGACGAGTTCAAATGACGAGGACGGCTTTCAAGCTTATTATGAGAGTTAGGAAATTGAACCGGCGTTTAATTATGCATTCGAATTAATTCAGGCCTAATATGATTTATCGCATATGGAAATGAGTCGTGATTTACTGGAAGACGTGCACGCAGATGATTGGGAAAAAATGTTCCAGCTTTTTAAGTTCGCGTTCTAGAATTGTTTGTACTACACGAATTGTAATTGTACATGCTTTTCTTCGAGTAACAATCGTTTCTTCGAAAAATTGATCAAACGAAACCCGTGCTGGGGCACCCATTTGGTTTTTGAAATTTCAAATCCAAAATAAAAACATCTAGTCTTTAGATTGATGAGCTTATTATTCTCGTCATGAAACGTTAAGCATTACTCCCAAAGGTATAAGAACATTTATATTACGCCACCTTTTTTTCTTTGCATTGCAACATTGCATTTCACCAACCAAATGAATTTCAAAATGCACTGAAAAGCATTTCTTTTCATCATGGGACTTCTTCAAAACACAACTGACAAAATGCGTCCAGCTGACACATTTGCAGTGCTCAGTTGGGCTAGGAGACGAACTTGATTGCTCGAAAACCAGTTTTATGCCCCAAATCAAACATGGCATAGAGCAATAAATGTCGCGAGACCGATTTAATAACGGTTGTTCGTGCCAAATATGAATGGCAACCAATTACGCACGAACGGACGTCTGGAAAAGTGAGATAACTAGGTTAAAGTCGTAACATGGAAGAACAATACAGGGTGCCTCCGATGGACATGATGAAAGAATAGTAAGGTTTTTTTTTATTATTATTGAAGATTTACTCCCTGCAGAAAGTGGGAGA
The DNA here is from genome assembly GCA_034698745.1 of Megaphyllum sjaelandicum. Taxonomy (NCBI): domain Eukaryota; kingdom Metazoa; phylum Arthropoda; class Diplopoda; order Julida; family Julidae; genus Megaphyllum; species Megaphyllum sjaelandicum. The sequence goes on from JAQGBX010000868.1 coordinate 10,607, forward strand.
GCGCCGCTAGGTTAACGTTAATATAGTAATTGACGGTAATGAGGCATTACCCTTATATGAGCTAGGATTCAAGTTTCCTTTCACTTTCGAGATGTCATTTACAACGCCGCAATAGCATGATAACATAGTTAAAGAAAGTCGCCATTTTTAATACGGATAGGCCCTACTTTCACGTTTACCCGTTGGACTTAAAAAAACAATAGTTTGGACAACAACGAATGTTTCGTGACTGAACAGAATTTTACTCACTGGGAAGCTTGTTATTTATGATGTTTTGTTTAAAAAACACGTGTTGACACCACTTATTGCACTGATGGAGAGTAATATTTTGTATCATTTGTTAATTTCGTTCCACGAGGGTATCTTTCATGATTTGTATTGTAGCAAGTATCTTATGTAAAGATTGAACTGAAATTTTGTGTACTGTACTTAGATAGTTATCCAATTACACAAAATTTGATTTCAACAATGTGAATCCGGACAGACACCCTCGTGGAATGAAATAAACAAATGGGTAAAATGTTACTCCTCCTCAGTACACTATGTTGTGCCAACACTTTTTTAAAAAAAAAACATTAATAACAAGCTTCCCAGTTTATTATTTCTAAACAAACAACCACAACAAAATGACAATTGGTGTGCACAAACAGGAACGTGCTTCCTGTTTACTTCTTGAGAAAATTAAACAAAACAACAGTCAGTGAAAGGCTTGAAGTCTTCATTACTCTCCTGGAACAGATGTTTGTGAGATATAAAACAGGAGTATCTTTCGCAGCTTTTGTCAATGCAGGTATTTGCTTTTATAGCAGTATTAAACTTCAATTAATTTTATTGCTAAACCATCGAAATGCGTCCACGGAGGAGACCGTTTTTAAAAGACGGAGCACACAGCCTACATTTCCGCCTGCTGACCAACCAAACGGACAGCATTTCCGCTCTATATATGCAGCTCGATGGCGTCCGAATTCATTTTATTATTTTTACGTCCACTTTTCTCTTTTATACCCCCGTGTAATGGTAATAATAGTTTCTATATCATATAGGAAAGAGAGGTATAAGCCGTAATAATATTTCCAATATCAGCAGGGGGGAGGTGGGGGGGGGGGTGGCGACGCTATAACGGGTGTCGCAGGAGCCAATGATAGAGGATGCCTTTAGTATCATTCAAAAGTTGAATCCTTGGCATGTGAAAAGGATGGATATTGAAGGCAAGAAAAGTGTCATAAAAACGTAGGAGGTGAAAAAGGAGGAGGAGGAGGAGGAGTGTGGTGTAGCTCTGTACTTAACTCTAGCTAGATCCTTTGAAAAATAAAGCATAAAAATGTTTTCACCAGAGGTTTAATGCTCGAGGATGGTTTCCATACCGTATTACACATTGGTCGTACTTAATAGCGAGGAGAAGACGCGTCAAATTGTGGGAATAAATTTAAATGTTGCGTACTAAAGGTACTTAAAGCGAAGATCAGGGGCCAATAGTCTGCCAAAATGGAGGGATTACTGGCTGGGTGGTGACGTCACCAGGACTGGTGTCATAGCGACAGAATTGCGAAAATGTTTATAATAGGCTATATTCAAATGAAGAGGGGAAAAAATGCGGCAGTGATAGTGTGCTGGAGATGCCGATGCTTATATGGAGTCTAATTCGTCCTTAATATATGGATGGCTTATGCTCCGTAAATTTTCTTAATGACTGCATAATTATCATAATGCACGCGCTTAATGAGCTACTATAAAAAGCAGAATTAGAAAGCCCGCAGAAAGGCGCGTTGGGACAGGATCGCAATTTTGGCATCTGGATAACGAAATGCAGAAAACCCTAGGAAAATGAACGCCGAAATCTCACAAAAATGATAAATCACAAGTTGTGAAAAAAAATTTATAAATATACACAAAAAAAGTGTAATTATTGTGCGGATCATACCGAGAAAAGCGATACCAAATTTGAATGATGGGCATGTTCTGATGTAGCCTACAAGAATGCAGCATTGTTTATTAAAAACTTGGCAAATAACTGCACGCCATGCATACAGTCATCAATTTGGAAAAAAAGTTGCTTAATTTCACATTTTTTAATAGTAGACTACTAAAATTCGGAGGTATGTGTATTTCCTCGGGGTGCGTGATTCGACCCACTTGAGATGTGTAGACTTTTTTGTATTTATTATAATGTAAAAGATAACATGAATTCAAAACGTCGTTAAGAATAAATAAACGATAGTTGCAAGCTGAACGAAATACAGTAGCTAATCAATTTTGGTAAAAATATTTAATAGATGTAGTCATTAATAACGATAATATCCAAGGTTTATAGTGAAAGGACGAGCATATTCAGCACAACAAATGCAAATTTTGGTTATACAGATATCTCAATCACGTATATGACCCTCTTTTTCTTAGCAATTTACTTGTTTTAAATGATAATCTTTTACACTAAGAAGGCAATGATGCATGCATGCTTCAGAATACATACTTGAGAAAAATGTCACCATTTTAACATATTAAAGCAGTGTCATACAGTAAATTTAATGAAAATTTGAACATCATCTCCAAATTTTCACTTCCATATTAAGATTCTTTAGATACATACATTTCATAATCAAAAACGCAAATCTCATTATAGAGAAGTTCGGTATTATCATTTTAATCATCGATACTAATTATGTACTAAATATGGGTTATAAAATCAAGTCTTTGTTTTAAGTAGCCTATCAAGCGCGAGTCTATGTAAATCTGCTTGCCTAAGGCGGAGGATTATTAGCGCATCTGCAGAAGATGGTAATAAAATCATCGTGGCTTTAAAACCATGTACAGGGAAGACGAAAAGAGCTATAGTGCACGGATATTTCCTAAAAATCCAATTTGATCGAAAGTTTCTTAAAAACAAAGAAAAACGCTCACCCTGTAAAACCTCGTTTCGTGGAAAATTCGCTGACTTGTGCGCCTATTTTGTGAGGCTATTTCATAGGAAAGACTCTTCGATATAAGTCATCAAAATAACTGTTATTTCTGGCAAGATAAATTGTAAAAGGCAGCAGGAAGAAAAATAAAGTGCGATGATGGATATTTTTAATCAGTGACCAAAGGATATAAAACGCACGCTGTTACGGCGATATCTTATTTGAGATCAAAATTAGTCGCACTAAAAACGTTCATTTATTATGCGGCACATAAGTGTAGTTACGAAAAAAAAACTGCCAAGATCTACCCTATGTATAAAATGTGTAGTATTGCAGCAAAAATATATATAAATGTACCTAACACAAATATTATGATATCATTATGATATCTAATTTCAAAATAAACTTAAAAAAATATAATGAGAATGCTAATGTATACACAAATAATCTGGAAATCGATTACTGCGTAAATATACACTAAAAAGAGGCTAAATTATGCAAATATGATTCCGAAGATGATGTTTAAACCAAATACAGATACGTACGAAACCACAAACATAAGTAAGAAGATAAAATTTCTATATATTATGCAACTACTATGCTATTTTGCGTCCTCTTTCTTTATATAACAACAATACAAATTCCGAGCCACCCTTTAAATTAATTAGAATTGAATTCAATTAATTCTTCTCTTGCAACAGTAAGTTATCATTCCTTTCTTAATCATCCTTATGTAGAACAAATGCGCTCGTTGTGGTTTGCACCAATTTCGGTTTTAAACAGCAAAAAAAAAAAAAAAAAAAACGAAAACAGTAGACTGAAACACAGTTACATCGTTAGTAACGCTTAACCGAGTTTGGTGCAACCTGTCATGAGATAAAAACATAATATCATTAAGAACAATGTTCCAACAACCGTTTAAAATGAAAATTCCTAGCATTGCACCTTTCGTGTTTATACAAACGGTTTCTCTAAGCTTCTCTAGGCTTTAACGAATTTTTTCGTCAAGAATTAATGAACATTGTTTCGTATTTCTACATTTCTCTTAAATAACTCCGCGGTTGCATAAGGTTTTTCGAATTCTTCGTGATTTAATAATACGGCTTTCTTCAAAAAAATATTATTACAATGCATTTCTACAATATTAAATTTCATATTATACGTGATTTTTTTAATGACTGCTGTATTTCTGAAAACAAACCACGCTTAAAATTCGGTTACTAAAAATACTCTGTTAGATAAACATTCTTATTTCTGAATAATTTATTTACCCCATCGTCTAAAACGTCGATGCTGCTTTTCCTCTAAGATTGAAAAACAGTTTACATTCATGAAAATAATCTAAAAGTGCACGCGAAAGGGGCACGTGCCATTTAACGTTCATAACGCGAAAATTGGTAGAATTTTTCAATCTTATGAGGAAATTTATGCATTGGGTAAAAAGTTGTCTATAATTGGATGTTCACTATGAATTTCTGAAATTATTTTTAGCGATTGAATTTAGTGATAAATTTGAAAAAGTGTGACTTGCTCCTTTAGTGAGGTCGTTAGTCAATGGCTCAGTTTGTTAGGTTTGACCCGAATGAATAGTTGACCTCGCACTTAATGTTTATTCTCTGGCCAGACTTGAATGATTGATCTACTGCTAGTGGTTAGTGCTGATCAGGGTTAGTGTCAGTGAGAACTACGGCGAGTCCAAGTAACTTTATTATGGCAACATGGTTATTGCATTTGTAGCAGAAAAAAAACGATGACGGCAGCACGTTATTTGGACAACGTCCTCTTAAGTGCTACAGTCCCATCAAAATATCACTGGATCACTTTAGCAAATAACAATCCCTAGATTAAATGCGGCGTTCTGTTTATAAACTAACAATGCGCATCTCTTTGTGGTGCAACGTTTTTGGCAACAGAACAAAGCCGCCAAACTGCATTGAAAATTACATAATTGGAGGAACGTGACCATTGTTGTATCCTTAACAGTCATATTTCCAGGATACAGTTTGTTGCATATAGGTTTTGTTATTTCAAACTATTTGTAACACGTATATATATCGGCTTGATGATATAGTCAAGTGAAACATGCGATCATTATAAACTTGAACATCAATTTAATCGTAAGTACAATTCAAAATGTTTCAAAAACAACCATTCATTTGATACACATATGCTCGTACCTGTCATACACAACAATGTTGTAAAATACACCTATGAATAAATATACAAACTATTGAGAAACAGATCGAGTCATCTTATGCAAGCAAGACATGAAATCCTTTCTTGAATCTCGACACAATTTTATTAATTTTTAAAGTTTTTACTTTTCTTTCAAAATTTCATGTTATGTCGCGCGACTCCACGGGACTTATATAACAATCTTTTTTTGCAACAACAGGACTGTTCTTAAAATACACGATAGTTTATAGCTTGAAGTTGCCGCGTATCAAAGAGCTTCACGAATGGCCCTATGCATATGGCATGGACAAATTTCGTCAAAATGGATGCTAAGTGGGTGGAAAAATAGATGTCAGGAAGGAAGAATGAAATTCAATTCTCGTAATTACACGCATATGCCACTCAAACGGACGAAAAATCACTCCGAAGAGAAGAAAAACGATGGAGCGATGGACAGAAGAAGACGAGAGCGCTTCAGTTCTACGGCGGAAGGGGAGAAAATAAGTAAAAAGATTGGAATTCCACTTTGGCTCGAGGCCTAGTACGCACTTTTCCATTTCCAAACCGTTGAATAACATCCTCGTAAAAAAAGGATGCGATCGAGCTTCGACATCCCACATCTCCACTGGACTAAAAAGCGGGATGATCGGAAGTGTGACGTCATCGATCCATAATGCAGCATCCCACTCCGAGGTAATGGATCGAATTTGCCATCCATTTTAAAAACAGATGCAACGGTTGCCATCGATAACAATAAACACGCTAAATCCAACCACCTTAGCGGACCGACTAATGAGAGATCCCCGAAGGGGGAATTGGCATCAGCCCCCACACTCATTACCCCAATTTGATGAGATTAGGTACAACCCCAGCCAGCTAACCGGTTAACGCTGAGCGTACGCAAAACCACAACCGAAACCGAACATATTCGAGCAGCGAACTCCAAATTGGTTGAATGGCAGATTAAACGCTTTTAAAGCACAATTCTCTGATCGACATTGGATTCACGGGTAAATATTTGCGATTACGAGATCATCGAAACAAATACGAATTCCGATGCAAACAAGTTGCGAACGCCAATCGAAACTAATACAAAGAACTCTATAACAGACATTCACGCATGATGCTGAAATTCATTTCTGGAAATAGCCACGCATGTATTATACCCTACAATAACGCCCAATTTCCGTAATATAGACAACCATGTATAGTGCAGCATACTAATGTAGGCCTACTCTGTAAAGTGTATTGAAACAATACTTCCAAATTAATCTGAATTGAGACATTAAGGCGTGCTTTTCGTTGTACACTGTATTTCAAGATGAATCTACTTTCAAAACTTTATTCAAGCTGGGTAGTAGTTGCAAAAAATGGATCTTAGATGTTGTGGAGGACTATTGATGCTTGTTGCTCATTGCTGAAACATACAACTTGCGCATGCATATAGTAAACAATTCCCCATCTCTAGGTGCAGTTCGAGCACCTAATGAATCATGTGGCGCATATTTCATTGTACAGTAGATGGCACTATAGGAATTTGTGAAAAGTTTTTTTTAAGATCAAAAACACATTAAAACCCTTAGGTAAATGTACTTCAGAATACCTGTTTACGGATGACATGTGGGTATTCTGCACATTTCAATTGTATATTGCTTTTAAATAAGATATCATTTCAAGCACAACAAATTGTCTCAATTCTTTCCATTTCTTTCCAAAGCAAAGTTATTATTTTCGCATTATTTTATGGCAGAATGAAATCAATCACCCAAAAAATCCGAAAATTCAGTAGAATGTACGGAATACAAAAGAAATCAAACGTTCGCTATATTCAACAAGCTTTGCTAACAAACTGAACTTTGGCTGCAATTATGGTTTAAGACCATTAAATCGAAATTGGAGCTGTATGTTTACAAAATTATTCAACTATTTCCAAATAAAGAACTAAACAAAAAACCGATATAGCGCTTTGTGGTCGAAGCCAGCAAATTTCTTAGTATTTCAAATTTCCTATTTCGTTATATATTTGATTTACCAACAGCGCTGTAATTTATTACACTGTTATTTTCATATTTTTTATGTCTACATTTATAGCCACGATTTAAATGTTTCAAAAACATTGACTTGTAACCTCAAAGAGCATGTTGTGTTATATATTACCACGCATATCATTATTAATCATGCATCATCTTGACGAAGCATTGATGTACGGCATGTTTCCTCAAATTAACGGAACACAGATGGACAGATGAACATGTTACAAACATTTCTTTTTTCGAGAAATTTTAAGCTGGAGCCACGGTGATAGTATAGCTCGCAACATTTTGATCTTATTGGAGGGAAGCATTTGATCGCAGCAAGATCGTAAAAAGGAAGGGGTTTAGCAGCAAAGTGGAGCAAAAATCGATAATGGAGACAATGTCGAAAATTGGTAATTTCTGCGCCTTGCACAACAGCCTCTTTTGCTAGCCTATTTCGTCATGCGTGGCCAAATGTTGCCACTCGATGGAAATTCAAACTGCATTTCTCACAAGATAATTCGCCATTTTGTGTTTTCGCTATCTTTATTGACATTTCGCATAGTTGTGATGCGTTCTGGTCGTTTTTGTTTTTTAAAATACTTTACATTACACATGCAACAGCAATATAAATTATTTAAAAATATCCTTTTTAAATAATAGACGCATATTTATAAAACTTATTGTTTTTGAACAGGTCATGGAGACAGTTTTGGTAGACAATTTCTATAGTCATGTTGGGGATATGTTTGGCATATTTTTGCCATGGATAACCAAAATAATTGTATGATACTTTGATATCTCATCTACCGTACGTTTTCGAGTTTGGCACATTTAAAACGAATAAAAATAATGCATGAATTTACAACAACTTTTTTGTTTTTGTTACTCCGTTTACTTTTGTTTTATTTACAAATACGGAACTCGACTGGAATTTTAATTTGATCCTTCGATAATTTACGATAATAACCTCAGGTCACCAGCAGAATAAATATAAAACTAAACAATAAAAACTTGAGTTTGAATTTTATAAATACTAAATTTAACGGAACTGAATAATACCAATTTTGACATCACGTTGGGTACCAGAATATTTTGTATTTATAGTTATGCTTGCGAAATATTTAACTACAAATAAAAACAATAGAAAATCACACACCGAATGCAGTGTATGCATTACTGTATACTGATGCGAAGAAGCTTTGTAAATAATTTTAAAACTGTGCCTATCTACGACATTCGCCGCCACCCAATATATGCTAATATCAGTTTGAAACATCAGTATCTGGACTGAATTGAATTTATTATTTTGACCATTGTAGTTAACATCATTTCTACTTATAGCTCAAAAGGCTTTTGGTTAATGTCCTTAACCAAGTAATCATACCTGATTAGTGTTACTTATCTTTTGTGATTGACATTTGTTTCTCTAGACATTGATTTTATTCTTATAATTCATTTATTCCGAAAACAAACAAAAAATATTTGTAAATCACTATAGTGAGATTATTGGGACGTATTATTCCATCCAAGCAACAAAGAAGTAAGAGCATCACCATATCAACAATATCTAAGACAGATCAAATATAAAAACTTCAAAGTTTTTCCACCAAAAGAAAAAGTGCCTAAAGACAGTTGTTCACGATGCATTTGCTGCAGAGAGCCTTTAGAGGTAAACCAAACATATGGTCAACATTGAGTTCGGCGAATTGACAAGCCTCTGGCAAAGATTAAGTCCAATGCCCTGTTAAATTATATATGACAGAGCAGAAATCCTTCAACAAAACAGCTCGCACAATCTCTCTTCTCAACCGACGTCAAAATGTTGGGACAAATTCAAGATCTTTGCGAATCTGTTGTAAAAGGACTGCACTTTCCCAAGCGATGTCAAGATTTTTAGATTAAGCGTACAGAAATTTCGGTTTTCCATCAGTTTGAAAGGCACAATCGGGGGAAATGTTATTTAAAGCGCAACGCCATGGTCAATGGAGATTCAAGAAGTCCTCTTGATATAAAACATTAATGCCACTCATGCCAAATCGTGCGCAGTCATACACTAAGGATGCGCAAAAACATTTCCCAATGAGTTTAGGGAATGCCAGCTATCTAACCATCGCATCTGGGGTGCAATAGGGAGAGTCATTCCAGTCTGTGGAATCCTTGTTTGCTCATTGTCTTTGCGTTTTCTAAACTTAAACTAACTAACAGCCATCTGCATTACAAATTGCAAATGGACAAAGTCATGAGCAAGTTTCTGGTATATTCTTGATACTCGTGAGAGATTGAAGTAGGATTGAAACCAGGAATAATGTTGCGCCAAGATGTTGGCGAAATAAATGCAAAACGGAGATCCCAAAGCTGATATATACATGTATAGTATTTGTCTATTAATCACACATAATAAGTTATTCTGATCACGAATAAATGTATAGCTCTTTCAATGAATGTTAGTTGTGAGATCTCATAAAAGGCACAAGGGTGAACCAACATTGAATATTCCTTTTGTATTCCACTGCACATGCAAATCCTAACGCGAGTAGAATATGCATAACCTGAGCAAGACAAAAGTGTGATTTCTACAATAAACCATGTATATATTCGATACAATTAGATCACTTTATAATTCCTACCCGCATGCGCTGTTAAAGGCCACCTTTACATATATGGAAAATTGTCGAAATAATTAACGAGATGATTAACTTAAAAAGGCCCAGTGTTTACAAGCTCAGCTCAAGGAGCCTTGATTTCTTATGGCTGCGCTGTGTAACATGTTACCATTGGACAATTGAACCATGTGATTAACCATTGACTTGTAAACATTCAAATCAAACAGCGTGCATCGCAATGTCCATTTTTTATAGTTGAGGGTGCACTCAGTGCCCTTTCATACATTGTAATCATCCTTATTTTTGGTCATCGAAAATTTGAAACGTTGCGCACAATGAAATGCCCATTTAAATATACTGTCGTCATGGACACCCTGTATAAAAGGCGCGTGTATTTTAATGAAATTCTACTTCTGGCACTTACCCATTTAACTCGTGCATGTCAAGTAGGCCTTAGATGGATTGACCATGCCTTAAAGCATCCAGTCTTCATTTTAGGTCCTGCAGACGGTTTATGTAAAAAAAAAGTCTTTTCTCCCTCGGTATCGATCCAGCAACCACGCAGCGCCGATATGTTCGCCGTGGGGCCATTTTTGCGAAAAGGCGTCGCCCTATACGAATATACTGAAAATAAATGAAAAAAGTTAGGCCGTGTAATAAATCAACAGAGTTTACACGCTGCACTGGCTCAATAAAATGCAAAACGAGCAAATGCAATAGCTGCGGGTCCTGGACGTTGGATGAATAGTTTTCGGCTTCCAAATGACCCTCTATTTTAAAACGCGTTTCTGGGAGCCAATAGCTCACAGCACTGACAGTAATGGAGTCGAGCATAGGTAATTTCATATGCAAATATTGGATTTTAACAAGAGGATCGACTGCAGGAAGGCCGATCATGAACACTTAGACGTGTGTGGCATGCCACAACGAAGGTATAATGTATGCATGGTTTGAAATTGAATTTTCACGCTACACATGCAGAACTTTTTAGTGTTATTGTGTACACACTTTTCAATTCTAATTGCACCGCCATTTATTTTATCGAATGTTCCAATGGGGAATAATATATATATATATATATATATTTTTTTTGCGAATTTCTACAATTGTGCTATGCTCGATCTTAGTAGGTCTGTAAGTAATTACAGTATTTTCAATAAAGTCTCACAAAAGCGAATTCAAGGTTTAAAATGAACTTAACGTAGCCCCTCACCCCGCCGAGCTCAGACAGAAACTTTACAACTTTCACTTTGGCAGTATTGAAGACACGTACAAACGGAATGCGTTTTGAAAAATCGCGATGTTTTTTTATAACCAATTAGTGTGTCGATTTTTCACACGTGACTTAATCACAACTGCCAAAGTGCAATTCGTAAAGATTGTGCCTCAGTGTCCCTATTACATTTGAAATAGCATCCTACCTCTAACAAATTTATAAGAATAAATAGTGTAATGCAAATTAAAATCCAGCGCTTGAAGTAATTTACGTCATTTACAATTGTACCTTAATGTATTTCAAATACACTTACATGAAGTACACGCGTATATATTGTGCGACCTTTAGAAATGCAACACTAGAATACGTTGGACGCCATTCTGTAATACATTAATGTAAATAAGCTCCACTAATATTGTTTTTATTGCTAGGCTTATTTTATAATTCTGAGCCATGACATTAATAGCGTTGGACATTGCAATTTGTGGTTTCACGGTGGGATAACCCACGTTCAGAAAATGAGCACTTTCTAGTTTTTTTTTGGATTTGCACCCATCTTTCTCGGCTGCAGAACGCATCTACATTATGGAAGTCGGGCTAGGTCAGTTGCAGAGCTTAACACACTGTCAGGAAACATTAATACTGAAAGAAATATGAAGAGATAAAAAATATTGAATGAAGCTAAAGTGCGGCCCATCGCATTTAATGGGGATTAGGAGAAACATAAATAGTGCGTGGTATATGGTATTGGAAGCGGTGAATTCTTAATGAATCGACGTAATATCCAACGAGACCGCACATCGTAAACATACTTCAGGTGATTTCTAGCATCAAGGTAAATGGGCAAAAATGGAAGTGCAAATGGCGCATTAATCTTTTTGGATTAGGTGAGAAGTGGCCTGGCTCAATGTAACCCACGCAGTAGGCCATGTAGATATATTGCAACGCATGCGCATATACAGTATACACATATACTCTTTAATGCAGGACAGGGAGCGACACAATTTGTACATGTATATTTAGTGAATGTGGTGATCAAAGTACTCTAACCATGCAAACAATGTTTCTAATCTTGACTACGGAAACGTTATAATGCTATTTCCGTGTGTAAACAGAACATATGCAAATCATAAAGCAAATACATACTGTAGGATAAAGCCTAAAGTTTTACTGCGTATTTAAATAGAAGGTTCTTTTTAATTTACCGTTTAAAAAAAGTTGTCCAACAATAATAATTGACAAATTAAAAATATTTGTAAATATTCAAATAACACAAAACGTCGATTCGCTTAATCTCCCATTTTGATAAGAATAAATCGAAACGGAAGACTAAGCGAATCTTATTTGAATATTTACAAATATTTTTACTAATTACCGGTAAGTCAATGACACCATGATGCCTATTGGAACACGTAAACAATGAAGTCAATGACGACAAATTACTGTCTTCTCGACTGTCTGAACGTCCTAGATTGTGCGGATTAGATTCTTTAGTGATGGTCAGTGTCCAGTCCGATGAGATTTGAAGAAACCAACAATCATCATTTTGAAGAAATGAAATCTCGATCATTCGCCATGTTGTTTTTTCATACCACAGTTAAACTGTACTTGATGATCAATGATTTTCCTGGCATTGCTCGCAAACTGGCTATACGTGGCTCTATTAGAGTCTGACCGGGTCTTTCAGACCTCATATTGTTGTGACCAAAAAACGGGTTTTGAGATAACACTGCAGCTTTCAGCAAGATTACTTTCATGTCCGAAAGCTGCAGTTTCTTGTCGCCAAAAATGCTCCCTGATCAAGATTGATGCTAACCTGTAAGCAGTTTTTGGGAACAAAAAATCTCAGCAAAATGAGCTTTTTTATAGTCCACAACAGACAGCCCCCCAAATACCATCCCTATCCCCTGCTTTAGTCTTTCTTTTTTTTTCCAAGTCCCATTTTGTGTTCTTTATCTTAACTTTTTGTTATTTCTGATTTGATTTCCCATTTTCAATCATTTCTTCACCTCATCATTCAGCGGTCAATCTAACTTAACATTTGTCAATTTATCTTCAATCATTTAATCGGTTTCATTTGCCTTTAATTGAACTACACTAATGTTGAATGAGCTTGGATGAAGGCCATTAACGAACGTAGATTGAGCCACGCTGGAGCGTTCTTCGAATCTTTTTCACTTTTAATTACAGGGATTTGATTAATTTTCAGCTCAGAAGGCAATTTCAATTTCATTAAGATCATCCTTCCCAAGTAATCGCGCAATGTTCAACGCAAAAACGGGGCTAAATTACTTCATTATAATGTCTTAAGACGGTCAATAATTATGCCATCATCATGGACTAGAACACCGAAAAATGTTTTCTCAAACAATATACATTTACACATGCATATGCAAACTGTAATATTATCAATTAGGAGAACAATCGTTTCCATTTAAACATAAGATTGTTTAAGACTAAAATACAAGGTTAATTTAATCAAAGGAAAATCACATTTATAGTTTAAAAAAATAAATGGAAGTTCTAGTTTAAACTATTTTCTGAAAATTTAAAAAAAAAATGAGAATTAATTTTTCAAACATAGGTCAAGACGGAAAACGCACGACAATCCTACATGTAGACAGTTTAAGGGCGTCTATTGAAAAAACGTCATCCCTACGAGCTCGTATAAATGGATGTTACAAGGTATACTAACTCGGTTTTCCAGATGTTGGAATATTTAATAGTATAAACCGCATCTTTTGCACTGCAAACAGGCTTTCTGATTACGTCAAAATCGCTGTATACTTTGGCTGGATCTAGCTTCATCCGTCGCAATCGTCAGATAATCAGGATGAGAAACATTTGGCATGAAAACGTGACGAGAATTCACTTCCCAATTACCGTACGTGGCATGAAAATGTCCTAAAACATATAATTGGATAAAAAAAAAACGTTTTTTTTGCGTTTCTGGTGAATACCGTTTGTACGATATTTGATTGCTCGAGTCTTCAAATATGGCAGATGCATGTCCTTGCATCCTATTAAAATATAATAATAGGCTGTGCTTTTTTCCCGCATTATCAACACGCTTTAATGAATAAATCAAAATCTGAATCGAGGGAAAGACGCGTGCTGGAAGCTCCCTCAAAGAGATTAAATTAAAATACGTAGATCGTCGTGTCGTAACCCAAATGAAAACATGTCAAATCCAAAAAACATTTCGGTTCAGCGTCCTACGCTAAAACGCGTGGCAAACAGGGAATTTGTATTTTTTTCCAATTCCTAGGCTTATTTATCAATCTCCGATTTCTAGTGGAACAAGGATTTCAGAATCCGCATTTGAAGCTGACGAGTTGTTGTCACTGGAAACCACTTCATACCACCAGCTAGTTCGCTGCACGAGCAGGAAATCCTTTTTTTTTTGCAAGGATGTGCCTTTTTGAAGATGTCTAATTCTTGGGTCATACTAGTCAAGCACTTAATTGACATTAAAGTTCACCTTCCCAAATACACTTTAAAGTGACAAACAATGCATGCATTGGTCATGTGAGAGTATAACGGAAGCCTCAATTCAAGCAATTAATTGGCATGACTTAAATGATCTTTTTGGGGAGAAATGTCAAAAACATGAACAACATTATTAATCATGCGTTTAAAATACGCCCCATAACTACAATTTATAAAAGTATATGATAATTTACTACGCCTATATAAAAAGCTAGAATAAAAAGCAAGCGCATTATTTGTAATATCAAATTTGAGCAAACAATGTTAGAGAAACGCTGAACTAAATTATGTTTCCGAAAAACAGGAATTGAGAAGAAAATGCCCCAAAACTATAAAATCATCCAAAACATTACATTCCAGATTCAATTTTACTTAAATTCCATTAAACACTAGAATTTAGGCCCCTCAAAGCTAGCACCAATATACAGCTGTATTTCGTGAAAGAAATGATAAGGGAAAATCGCTCCAAGTCCTTGCCTCGCACGAAAATCTAATTTATTAGCCATTTAATGGAGTAGGAACACGATATAAAAATTGACGGAAGCCCAAATGTAATGATCAATAAAAATGAGAATGCAAATCAATCATTGAGATTTGAACGCGTGATTGCCGGAAGCCATTTCTGAGTTCTTTAATAAATTTCGTAATTTATTTTTATCATCAAACAGTTTTATTTATCCCTTGACGATCCACGAAATGTAGATTGAGAAAACAAATTGGGTGAACTGCTTTCTAGTTTTTAGCTCAATATAATCTCGCTATAAAGATAGAAGTATGATTTAAGTATTTGGCGAAAAATGATTATCAAATATTTATCCCGACATAATTTAGGTACAAGTTAAAGGTTCGCTTTTAATGACGTGTTGTGCCCAATTCCAATTTGTATAAAAGGAGATTAAGTATAAAACACATTATACGTACATGTATCAAGCCGATCATATTAGAAAAGAAGAAAATTATTTGGAAGTCTAACGAATTGTTCCACCCAAAAATAATTAAACGAATATGTATTAAATATCCTATGCAATTTTTTTTTCAACTGAAGTACAGGGTGAGCCATTAAGTAATTTTTTGGAACGTAAAAATATGAGGTTTGAAGGCTATTAAAATGAATTTGACCAGCCAATTAATGGACATCAACAAAAACATCACATTCAGGCCTGGTCACATTGCAGCAACGGACATAAAGAGTATGCACCGACTATCAAACGCAATCGGGCCAAGAGCTTCTACGAAATGAAATGTAAATTTACTAAAAAGCGACACTAGTATAAGGTGCATCTGGACTGCCTAATGCTCCGCCCCCATTTCCGGAGCACGCGTGATGTCAAAAAGTATCAGCAGAGGAAACGGGGGCGTGTCATTACGCTTCCAGGCACCTTATACTGTGCTTCTCGTACAACCTTTGACAAACATAGGTTAGAAACAATTGCTGAGGTTTCAAATCTTCTGGAAAAATCGGACAGAATATGTTGCGGTGCAGGCGGTCAAAGCAGCGGCTTGGCCAATTAGCACACGGTGTCTAACGAATACCTCCAGTATATACAGTACGATTATTTGAAAGCATTTGCAACTAATCCTTGGCCATTCTTCTTCAGCATGTCGTGTTTGCATGCGGTTGATGGTACAGCTCTGTTTAACTTGTTTTCCGTTTTTTTCCAGGTAGGTAACCGCACAATTTGGCGAAGAAGCTCTTCCGGTGAGTTCTGAACCCGAATTTCACGTTATAATCATGCAGTTGAACGAAAATACCGTAATTAAGCGTAATTTAGGAGTAATGAATGCGGCGCGGCGCGCTAACCGTGGTTAACATTGTTGCGGTGCGGCCTTAAGATTGGCGAGGCATTTTCAGCGAGCCACTTAAAAACTTTTAAGGCGAGAATCGACGATATAAAACGAGATTTGTTTTCATCATTGAAAGCTCATTTTCACTAATTGCGCGAGGGGAAAAATCTTAATGGCGGGACTCGAACCATAATATCCTATATTTTCACGTATACGCTTTGAGGGGCCTCCATCATGGTCGGCCAATAAGAAGCTGTTTGCTTACTACAGGCTTAGAAACAACCGCCGCGACTTATGGCCGTCTTCGTTAATCAAGAAACTTTTCACGAGAAGCTTAATAAGGGCGAACCGCTCGAATTAATTAAAAACAGTCTCGGACACTTGAAAAATACTGACGAACAAATGGCGAGCCGCGGTTTGCGCATTGTCATTTTCAAACGAAATGCCTCTCTTTTATGTCTATTCTTCGAGCACTTATGGCGCTCCTTACCAACCGTTGAAACTCAACGCTCGAGTGGGTCATTACTCGTTGAAATATTAAACCGTTCAAAACTTGAGCAGTCGAGAATTCCTCGTAGCTCCCTTCCCAAATAATTTATGCGAACAGTCATCCGCATTATCAGGACCTCGCATTATCATACGCGTCCCTATTGGCTTCTAGAAGTTGGTGTTAGCCAGGGTGAAAAATGACACTTGGTCAATATGTCGTATGGAGTCATATTTGACTTGCTGCAGTAAATGCTATTTTGGCATATACAGTGTGGGTGTATGCACCCAGTCAAATAAATACAACTGACTGGAAACATACAGTACATCAGTGATGTATTAAATCCAAGATGGCCGTATATATGGCTTAAATGTTATTCTCCCCTGAAAACCCTAAAAACAGCTTGTTTGCTTGCCGGATAAGATGTAATATCTCTCATGACCATAAGCTATAGTAAAGCATTTAATTTCGTGTGCAGGGTAGGCTACGTCATGTTTTTGTGAAATTTATACTGCATGTAAACAGTATAGGCTTCCAGGAATTCTTTTCTGCGACTTGATAAAATATTTGCAGTCATTTTGACTTGTCAAACTATTATTTGACGTTATTTAAAAATTAACTGGTTTTAAGCATATGCATAGATGACTTGCAAGTGACATCACCAAGCTCGTGGGGGTGGCTAATATGGCTCGATTTACATTGTGGCCTGATTGTGGGCGTGTTGTGGGGTACATGAATCAGATAATCGTGGCTTTTACAATTCTAAAAAACTAAGAAAATGCCCCATTATAGATACTATCACTTACCCATGAATAGGGTTTTTAGCCGAAAGTACATATTTTGATGCTGTTTTGCCGCTACAAATCAAAAATTGTATGAATTTTCTCGTTTATTTCTAAATAAATAAAAAAAACAGTAAAATTATGACGTACCCCAACATTTCTGATCGAGTTATATTGAAAGTTATCTATTGATATACCATTAAGCATACATTATTTGTCAGATATTTCCATATTCATACGCAACACCGAATTGTCCAATTCTATATCGAAAACATTTAAGCTCAATTCAATTTCCCATCCCCTCCTGAAATGGACAAAGCGTTAGAAAAATTGAAAACAAAACTCGCATCATTGGACAGAGAAAAAAAACCCTTTCAAAATACATATAGTGCAAGCGTAACTTAAGAAATTCCATCGGAACGCCAAATCGAAACGCAGCGTAGAAAACTGTACAGTAGCTCATAATACAATTGGACTCCCCGTTGAAATAATAATTCCCAAACCTTCTTTCTGTTTCGCTTTCGCACAATCCACCTATAAGGCATTTCTCCGAGATTTATCTATAGCAAAATTAAGCATTTCAATTACTTTGGCTAGGAGAAAGAGACGGAGCAAAAAGCAATCGGCGAAATTCAAACCTCTGACTCTCCGCTAGATAATTTTATAAAGTGCACTTTTGCACGTACATACGGCGCTCTTTCCTTTTGCTTTCTAAGCAGTACAACGGTGACATTTGAGTTGCTGGCAAATGGTTTCCCATTTGTTCCCATCTTCACTCGTCTCTCGCTTATTACACTCGTTCAAAGCCAGGACGCTTTTCTATTGGCCAATGAAACTGCATAAGACGTTCTAAGGGCACGAAACAATGCTGATAAATTTTCCGCCATCGTCGCAGTCTATGGTAATCAGACGAGCGCAGATTCCATCTGCAACGGTTATCTCGGTTCTGTGCAAAAGTCAAACAACGAGCAACCAGCAGCGCCGCCAGGTGATAGATAAGGCAACAGTGGCAACATTTAGCCCTTTCTTGCACGATGCTGCCAATGGTGTAACCTATTGACATGCAAATTGGGTATTCCCTCTTGACGAGCACGTTCTCAGGAAACCTGTCGTAGACGGCTTACTGAACTATGCAAGTAGTTCCAACCGCTGGACTGATGTCAAACGTATTAAAATCATAAATCTTTTCAAAAACAGAGGATTTGGCTAAAAGGTGACGAACTCTAGACTTGTTTCATAACATAACCATTTACGGGATATGACGTTAGACGACAGATTTCAAACTTGACTACACTTTTTATGTGTTTGAAGCATTTACTGTAAATGAAATGTCCCAATGTCGTCAAATGTAATGTGATAAGTCAATGATATGTAAACGTTTGAAATCAGCTGACGCATGTATGACTCAATTGTACGTAACTTGACAATTTTGAAAAATAATGCTTTGCGGCGTCTCAAAAAGGATCATTTGGAAGACACGACGTTCTTTACATCTTTACATTCTTTACATTCTTTACATCGAGTTAAGGCAAACTACCAACATTCGGCAAGTGTGACAAGGATGCTTCACTCTTTAAATTGGGAATCCTTAAGGGTGAG
>JAQGBX010000869.1:0-29657 GCA_034698745.1 Megaphyllum sjaelandicum
AGTGGCCCTGGAGTACACTCGGAGTACCCAAGTGTACACTCGGGTACTCTTTTTGGACAAGTGAAATTCGCCATAAGCATCATCGCAGTATATCTCGTTGCTATAAATCATCATAGATGGCGTTGGGATTGGGGAATAGCGTATTTGCAATGTGTTAACATGTTTTGGCTCTCATCCAACCTCATTAACCTGGGCAACATTTAGGGGTCGTGCCAGATCCGTAATTCGCCTTTTGAAATCAAAGAAGCGAGAGCTGTGGCAGCTACAAGCTCGGTGCTTGCTATATAACGTAGGATATGTAAATATGAAAAGCCGTGCAGCAGCTGAATTTACATTCGATCATGACGAGCACATGTTGCATTGTTTAAACGAAAACTAATCTAGCGCTGTCCCAGCATGCCGTGCGACAAAAACGCGGCACAGGTGAATCGTGCATGACCAGGTTTGGAAAAAAAATGTATTCCGAAGGTTATTTTTGTTAGATCACGCACCGTACTATTAAGTAGGACACCTTGCATATATTTGAACAAAGTGTCATAAACAAATTCAATTGAACAACATGTTTAATTTATCCCCCCGTTGGTGCCCCCATGCACGTTTCAACGTTTGCCAGGAGGGCAATTCAAAAATACAATTCAAATAAACCTGACACCATCAGGTGGTTGGTTAAATGGTTACCAGCCAGCATTTTTCTCCTATCTGAATACCATTTTTTACAAATTAGGCAGGTGCATAATTGCTAATCTCTCGGCCAATTTGCGTACAAAAAAGTCAAATGAAAACCCTTTCTATACACCATAGTTTTTTATAGGCCACATTTCCACCCAATAAGAAATCTTCGTATCAAAAAACAAAACTCTTTCACCAAAAATAAAGTAAACTAGGCAATCCTAATAAATCCTAAACAATTCCATAAAAAAAATGTAAATTACGTGTATTCTCAAAATTCAAGTACATGTATTTGAGTTGTCTGCTTATTCGAAATTTTTTTTTTTCCTTTGAATATGCGGGTCAAGCCTGACTTTCTCGCCTGGCTTCAGTTACAAGTATACATGTACATTAAGTAAATACGAGAAAATTGATACAGCCATAATGGATATTCAGCTGTCATTATGTAGTTCGTCAAGCCAAATTCTTCGAGTCGACGTCTAATTGAATTAAAAACAAAACCCCTAAAATCTAAACCATGCTTCGACGTCGCTATTCATGACGCATCTAACAGACATGTCATCGGCTAATAAATAATTCATTTAATTAATGAAGTCTTCGCTAATTTGTATGGACGTGTAATTCCAATTCCAAGCTATGTTCATATAATCCACAAAATTAGATGGCAAGAAGTGTTCTCTCGGCTTCACGTCAGTACGTGAACACCGTATGAGCCGTTTTGCATAAATGGGAACTCACACAGAAGCTTGACGGATCGTACTTTGTCAGAGGTGAAACCGGGAGGCTGCAACCGGGAGTGAAAATTCGACACGCTAATTGGTTTAGAAATACCCTATACCCTAAAGGTTATTGCTGTTTTTAACCATTTAACATTTATTTGGCACACGTTGACGTCACGACTGATAAAGCAAGATTCTGACCGAGTTCCGCCAAGATACCGAGTAACAGACTTATGGCGAATTTCACTTGTCCAAAAAGATATCACTCGGAGCACCCGA
Organism: Megaphyllum sjaelandicum; assembly: GCA_034698745.1. Classification (NCBI taxonomy): domain Eukaryota; kingdom Metazoa; phylum Arthropoda; class Diplopoda; order Julida; family Julidae; genus Megaphyllum; species Megaphyllum sjaelandicum. The sequence continues at coordinate 1,668 of JAQGBX010000869.1, forward strand.
GTGTACACTTGTCACTTGGAGTACCCTGGAGATCACTCGGGCACTCCCGGAGTACCCTGGAGTGCACTCGGAGTACCCAAGTGTACACTAGGGTAATCTTTTTGGACAAGTGAAATTCGCCATTAACTGACGCATCGAATTCACACATAAACATCTAAACTACAGCTTAAACTTGGCAAGGTGAACTCCGCTTCATTAGATTGTCCTTGATGTCATCTTTATAAAATTCTGTTGTGGCGATTAACTTGCCCGAACTACACTGTACATGTATGGACATGTTTGACTTTCAGAACGCTTCGGCATTGCCTATTCTGCGGATTCTGTCCGAAAAAAGCAGGTGTCCAATGTACAAAGTTTTGTCGAATTATCAATTCAATACTTACCAAATTTCCGCTCAAGCGCATAATACAGGCGTAGGCCACTCGGGATCATGTTATACGCACAAATGTGTTAATTTCGTTAGAAAAACAACACCGAAAACCGTTCACCGCAAACGCCAAACGTGCAATGGCGCAAGGCACCGCTATACGTTCTGACGTACAGTAATGCCTATGCTAATTAGCTTCCATTCGGGATGCTCAGCTTATGCATTCGCAATTGACTACAAACGAGATAACTAGGCGTGCGAGCCAGTGGCAAAAGGCCGTCCGGTTTCAAAATACATTGACGTCTAGGCAGAATACTGTATCTGACTTGCATAATAATTTTGTTACAAAACTGCAACAACGTAACCCGTGAATTCTTAATTTGCGCATAATTAATAGTGAGTCAGAATAGTATACTGTATACGTAACAAACAAAACACTGAAAAACAACTTAGGTTTTAAAATTTACAAACAACACGTTACGTCACGAGCATTTTTGACAATCGTGAAGCCACGTGCATGTACAATATCGAAACGTAAATTGATTTTTAAAAAAATCACGCGAAGCATAAATTGTTTATAAACCAATAAATGCATTCCTTTTGCACACTTGACTTCATGATTGTCAAGTCGTAAAGGTTCTATCCGAGTACCCTTATGTGTCTGATAGAAATGTCAAAGAACGCTATGCCATCTGACGAAATTCACTTCCGGTATTACGGATATCAAAAAGGCCGCAACAAACTGCCCTACGAATCATGTCGATGCCTCTGGGACAAAAGAATCACGCGTTTTACACCACTTAATTGACAGCATTTGCACGTGACATTTTCGAATGATGGAAACATGGCCGCACCAAAAAAAATCGGTGAGAAAAACAGGCACTAATTTGGCACAAAGTTCGACCATTGAGCCCCCACCAGCTGGGTATTAGAATTAATGTGGTAAATGTTGACTTGTGCCAAACTCCAAATAGCATAAATCTACGATTAGTAGATCTTAATCTGGTTGCGACCATGCTTTTGTTGATTAAACCCGACTTAATCGCGGGTTACGGAAACGGGAATTGCATGGATATACCTGTACAGTACTGTAATGCGATTCATGTACCACGGAATTGTCCAGTAATTGGAGGCAGTTATAAAAAAAAAAACATGTCAAGGATGCACGCAGAACGTATAAAAGTGCGATGATGAATGCGAGGACGGATGAGTTCACCTTGATCATTATTGGTTGCCAATAATAATTTGAAATCCAAATTATAAGCAAAGCCATTTCGCCGAAAGGAAAAACTTTCTTCTGTAAATGTATTACACTCTATAAAAATGGAAAAAATCTCCAGATTTTCGGGATTAAATTGAGACACCCGAAACAATTTTGAGCACAACTACAAGGTGAGGCATACATGTATGTTTTCGGAACAAACAAGAGACTATATAATTTATGGACTGAACGTGATTGAGATTGAATCGAATTGTAATATTCGGAACATTCGAATTCTGTAGCCGTCAGCTTACGAAGAAGTTATCTGGCGGCTTACGATGACACGTTAGCGTCATTATAATCTGGCTATTCAACGAATAACATTTTTAAACATATGAAAATACATATATGCGATTAAATATATGTATTTTTAAAACACAGAGAAAATTATTTTGTTAAAATCAATGTTAAGCGTTCAAAATCGTTGAAATCAACGCGATCGAATTAAGCGGCTTTCATTGTACACGTACTTGACACGATTTACATGTACATTACATGTACCTGTATATACTGTATTGTGGAGTTTTTGTATTAATGTAACTAATTCATGATCGGATTTTTAAATTGTATAAAGAGAAACTTAAATAGAATAAGCGCTTGCCAATTTTAGAAATGTCCATATAATTCCGAGGACGACGACGCATCGCCTGAAAATGAAAACAATTTATTATTATTGTCATTTCAATTTGTCCCTGGTTTTGATGCCCGCGAAGTCGAATATCATTAAAAAACCTGATAATAAATTTCGGTTGGTACAATGGTATTTATAGAGTATTCTCGTAAAGTCATCTTTTTCAATTTAATCAAATATGGAAAATAAAAAACTGAATTACAGGATGCCTGTTTGGGAGGTAATAGCTGGGCGATCCTTTGCAATTTCGCAAAGGAGAAGAAGAAAAAAAACTGCACCAACATTCAAATTTTACGACAATGTCAAGCATAACATCATCTCGCGAATCAACAAAAAAAGTGCGTACTAACCGACCGCCCCCTCGTCCTGCACGCAATAAGCGCGTCACCGCGTCACGCCATTAGCATGAACCGAAAGCCATTTCGAGCAAGGGCAGGCAAATAGGGGTCGCTGAGCCCACACGCAACCTTGACAGTGGCGCGCCCTGGTTGGCCTTCCCAGCAGCGCCACTTACGCACGCTTATGCAAACTCGCGGGATTATGCGTTCGAACGCATGTTTTAAGTCGCCATCATCAACATGTACCGCGACAGAGCGTTGCTATGCTAAGTGGAGGCCGTGAAAGGGTTCTGATGAAAAGAAATAAAAAGGCAAATCACGCGAAAATCATACTGACAAACACGAGGGAAACGGGAAAGCATTTGGGTCTGTTCCGTGAACTTCTGTCATCTAAACCGGTGGCGAGTTTAACGTGTGCGTCTCCTTGGAAGCCATCTTGGCAACAAAGTTGACCAAATCTCTGGGATGGGCGAGCTGAACTAAAGGGTCGAGTCGAGTTTAGCGAGTTTTACTTGAAATCGATTGCTCGAAAATATTTGCCTGTACCATTAATTGGCTGTTAATCATAGTCCGAGGTTATGGTAGGTTATTTGTTCAGACTTTTAAATTACTGAAATTCCGAGCTTCATGCTGTACCCACAATGAAGCAATTGGAGACATGAAACGATCGTTGACGCCATCTTGAAAACGTCACCGGTTTTCTCGCGTGTATTATTTAGTGGTTCGGACTGACTTTTTCGGTTATCATTTTATGTTTCCATAGATTATACCATGCATGCGATTTATTACTACAAAGTAGAGCTCTCGACCATTTCGTTTTCGACAGCCAAAAAGTAGAAATTACGTAGAAATAACGTAAGGCATTTTTTGGCCAAGTTTATTTGCGTACGAGTGAGTTGGAGTGACGACCATTTTTGTCTTTTAATGCATTCATCGTGATCAATACAGCATCAAATTCGGCATTTTAACGCCAGAAAACCGTCAACGGAAGTTAGGCTCACCAATCTCTAGCCAGACTATTACCCTTTCATAGAGGGAAATTTGGTGATGCGCTGCAAATTTCAAGTTGTCGGCGCCATCTGCAACGCATTCGTGAGGCAGAATTGCCTACAACAAATCGGGGTTGAGAAAAAGTTCAAAGTTACAAAAGCAAAAAAGTATCCCAGTGTTATTTTGATTCTTATTGATAGCCAAAAAAAAAAAATAAATAAATAATAATCCAATCGGACAACCATAATTTTTATGCAATTTATGGAAATTATACATAATTTCCATACATTGTTTGCATACGTTTTCCATACGTTTTTGGCGCGCGAGTCAAAAACGCAAAATATGAAGTTGAAATCGTAAAAGTCAGTTAGACAAACAGGTTGCATCTTTGTTCGCATGTTCCCTCCATCATTCACAATCAGCGTCATCATCGCTATTTTCATTCAACCCTTTTCCTGCCGCATCGTAAAACCGCGCTGCTAAACGAGAAGCTGCGACTCTGCGAATGCGAAACAACTAACCGGTTTCGAAGGCGAGTGAGTGGAGATTTAAAAAAGAAAAGTTACGCTCCTGGTGGCGGGAGATAACGGACTGTATCGCTGGTGTATGGATTACCAGAGGGCGGCACCGGTCAAGGGGATGCGCCTCCGATCGTGACAAATGACTGCGAGTGACCTCCATCATGAATGAACTACGTGCCAGCTGACGATACGCTACGCAACGGGGAACACGTGGCGCCAAATTCAAACTAGATGGAGCGATCCACCACGGATCGAAATAATGATGCACTCGGTGACTCGATATTAACGGTCTCTAGCGGCGATACCTGTAGCTAGTGACGGGGGGAAATTTTGGGTGCGTCCCGTTCGTATTTATGATGCTGTCAGCAGGATTTTTTTTTCGGGTTGTAAATCATTCCGCGTCAAAAACATCTGTCACAACGCACGTTTAAACGCGATACCGCTTAATCAAATGCACTTTATTCAAATCGGTGACATTTTGCACTTCGCTCTCCTTCCGGAAGTGGTCTAGGTCAACCATTGGCGAACAAATAGAAGAATCTTGTTTTTAAATTATCAGCAAAATCCTCGATGATACAAATAACCACGTTTGCACATGTTCCATGGATGAGCGACCCTCGTTGGCTATTTTATTTCTTTAAAAGTTAGTAATAGTCCTAATCAAAGTGTGCTACCCTAAAAATTCGCGATAGCCGGTTTAGGTGCGCGCGGTTATTATTCGAGGGCGACATCTGGACAAAAACTTGATTCTGAACTAGTTTCATCGTGTCAATTTTTCACGCAGAATTGTAATTATTTCAGTTACTACTGTAAATAATCCCCTTATTCGGTCTAATTTCTTCAATTCCGCCATAATATGCTATAATGGCGCGGCATTATCGAGAGATTGGACACAAACGAGACTTAAGGCCGGGCGCTCATCGAGATGACACGTAACATGATATATGACTCGTGATCAGTAACAAGTCGAAATCAATGCAAACATATCGGTCAGCGCCCGAAGAAATGATGTCACTTCAGTGGGCGCTAACCCGTATGTTTGCCCTGCAGGCTTCGACGTGTTACGGACAAGTCACGCGTCATATCGTGTTACGTGTCATCTCGGTAAGTGCCCTGCCTTAGTGTTCAGTTTCATCGAAATTGGTCATTCCATATTTCCCAGTAAGCAAAACATATTTTTTCATACTAGCTGGAACAAAAAATGCTAAATGACCACATTTTAAACAAAATTGAAAAAAGTCGTGTCATTTTCTTTCGAGTCTATCACTTTTTTTTTAAATTGCCAGCGTTCACAAATCGATTCAAATATTTTACTAAATCATATTGATCTCACAAAAAAAATCGATCATTGTTTGCATATTGCATGATTGCAAACCAGTGAATTTTCGACTTCCTGACACCATGTTGACCGGAAGTTAGATTTCCCAGGCCCGTGCAGGCTAGAAAGTAAATTGTAATGCATAAGGCAAGCACGAGCGAGTGAACTATTTATAGCCGAGTAAGAGATGGCGTAAAACGCATGAGAAATTCACTCGCTCAACATAATTTCTCATTTTTTTCTCATTGAAATACAAGTAAAGAAATAAATATGCACCCTAAAACTGAACTGAAATTATTTTTAGCTTTCTGGGCCATCCTTGGCAAGCCCATTGGCGCCACCTATCACCACCTGCTTTCCAGTTTTACAAAAAGTTCAATAGCTTCGTGGTTGGACCTCAATTGGGAGATAGCGTTTGCATATTAACCAAATATTTGCCTAAGCACTGGGGGTTAAACACCTGCAAACATCAACAGGAGAGGGTCCGATTGGGAGTGCAGGTCGCTCGAATTTCAAGCTTTCTTGAGGAATTCAAATTCATGCTATCTGTATTCCAATAGAGAAATCATCGCCTGTCCAGGATTCAGATAAGGCGTATAATTGAACGAATGGTCCGTGTACAGGCTACTCATCGCATACTGTATGTATATTATAAGGAAATGTGGAAGATGTATGATGATTTTGAAAAATCTTTTAGCGATCAACAGTATAATTCATTAACTCGCAAATTAATGAACACAGAAATAGCTCCTGCAGTGTACATGTACCAAGAAATGAGACGGAAGATGTAACGCTGTTCATAATGCGTGCATTTTAGCACATACAAAAATGAACAAAAAAAGTTACAACATACAGTCTTCAAATGAAGGATGCATTCTTGGTCCATGGACAAAATATCCCTGCAGTTCCAATTACCTTCATATTAGATTAATCCATGACAAATACAACGTACAGAACATTTGCTTGGATTTTTAAGACTTAAGGAGATTGATTCTGGAAACTGCCAAAACATTTGCAAAAATCCCTTTGGAAAAAAAAAATCTAATATAGGATGCTCGCAAACTTTAAATAGCAAAAGATAAATTGGTTTTTTTTTGCACCTTAAGGACTTCGATCGTAATATGGGTATAATGACCTTCGCGGTACCGGGTCGGTTTAACTTCCTATACGATCCTAAATGACCTACAGTATAGTTCGCAAATATGGTGAAATCTAAAGCACAGTTGACGTACATGCATAAATAAAAACTGCGATGAATTTGAAATAAAATCCAATTAGGATTATTGGCTTAATACAATATCCAAATATTGATTCCGTATGAATGAATGCATTACAAAAGGCATTAATTTAATTTCAAACCCCTTTATGCCATACAAATGTTGACAGGAATAAACAAAACATGGATTCCGAATATATGATATACTGTACGTGTATATCCCGCCATCTGACGTCGGGCACACGCGAGATCCCGTTGACGTCATTTTATGACGCCATGCACCCCTGGTAGTGAAAGGGGTTTTCACAAACGTTACGCTACGTTGCAACGAGCGCATGCAACCTCTCATCTATCGTTTTTTTTCTTCTCTTAGTCACGGCTGGTTGCGTCTCGGCACGAAATAATTTCTCAAAACGTTAAGTACAGTAACGGGTTAACTGGTATCTGCAGTTAGACAACAATTTGCAGTTATGTAATTCGCGCGAAGGAATGCCAAATATAATTTGACGTAAAAAAAACAATAAAAAGAACACGGTATTTGAATAGGACGTCGCCTAACGAACACTTTCGTGACGTCACGCAGATGACGAGAAAAGAGGGGGGGTGTGGCATGACAACGTTTTTGCACGGTCAACTGAACTGCGCACAAATGAGATGAGTTAGTCGTTAAGTATTTTTCTCCATGAGTGGCTTAGAGTACCCCTATTAAGAATTAATTGACGTTACAAGTACGTCAAATTCCATTTTGTATTTTGGTCCAGGAATGAGCCCAATCAGCCCATGCGCACAACGGACGATGCGCGCAAGACGTTCACAATTGGTGTCAATGCACTAGATTTGGTTGATAAACTGTGAGGGAACCAACTTCAATTTCCTGCTGACCTCTTCTATACAATAAACTAATGAGAGGCGACTTCGAAGTCAAGCTATAGGTAGAATATGTGAAGCAGTTATGACCATGCAGATTGCTTTTGGTGATGAAGTTTCCACGGTCTTAGTGAATACTCTACAACGAATCAAATCAGACGTGGCCATAGCCGGACAGCAGTATCATGGCTTTTTAGCAGAAATTTAGCCGCCAACTTCACTATTACCTTCCTTCAAATGTTCCCCAAATTTATTCTAGCATTATATTGCAACATAGCGCTTCCCTCCCCATAATTCTTACCAAATTTAAATAGGTCTTAATTCACCCCAAGGAACAAATCTTAGGGTGCCTACATGCAAGTACCTTGCAAGGGTATTAAACTCATTTCGTGCAAACGAGAAGATTTGGGGTCTCACCCCCTGATGCTGACCTCGCACCTCGAATTCTGAGACAAATGTGTGAATTGAGCAGGCTAATTTATGTACAAATTGTGGGGTAAGGTATTCTGCGCAGGGCAGAGTAGGGTAGCGCTGGTGGGGACGGCATGCCTCTAACAACGGTACCCATGCATGTAGCATCGATAAACAAATCGCCCAGAATGTATAAATTATGAACACTTTGGGAATATCACGCCCTGTTCGGGTCAGGTTACCATGGGAGACAAAATTGCAGGCCAAGGAAAAAAAAAAGTTTAAAGTGGGCATCAGAGGCTACCTAGCTGGCGCATCAAGTATCAGTCTTTAACAATTAAAACAAATGAAATACTGCGGTACATGTCATATAATCCAAAAGACGGCCTGCATCCATCAATTGCTCCAAAGCCATTTCGCCTGCGAATTCTAATGCGATGATTCCAGAATGATGCCGCCATCTTGATTCCAAACAGCCTGCGCCATGGCTAAACGTCCTAAATCATATCCATCGTGTAATCTAACGCACCATTTTTGTATATTTACAATATGTAACCATGTGCTGGAACATGTTGTAATACGTAATTTGCATTTCAAGAACATAATGCATATCGCCTAATGTTTTACACAATTGATCCGAAAGGTTTAATGAAGCAATGAAACAATGAAGGCAAAAATCGATTAAGACACCCTGTATTCACCGATGTTATCGGCCAGTACGTCCTACGTGACAAAATTTCTTGTCATAGCGCTCATTACGATCCCGCTATATCAAGAACCGCCCAAAATTTACGACATCTAGAATCTCGAGTATTTCTTAACACAAGCATTGGCACAATTTAGGAAAACTAAATAAAAAATAGCATCAGATCATTAACACTGTACAGGGGTGGTTACACCGTCGTCGCCATTAGCATCTAACGAGGGTATTTTTATCGCGCCAAAAGCATGGGTGCAAAGGTTGCTCTCCCACCTTTGTAATCCCACTTGAACCACGTTTTGGCACGCACCAAATTCCCCCGCACAATAATGGGCCGGTCCTTCCTCACCCCGCGCGTTCCTCACCCAGGAATCCGGCTGTTTTTCCCCACCCGAGGCCAAGGGTCCTGGGCACGGGAGATAAAAAAAGAGCACCCCCGAGCCGTGTCATTGGTAGGCACTAGGCAGGGGAGGCAAAAAAGACACAGAAACAAGGCGGAAATAGACGATTCTGTAGAATGCCAACGATGGCGCTGGCACCACAGGACGAGAACGAACGCTGACAATCTCATTGGTTGATGAGTAACATTGCACTTACGGAAGTGCCGCTAAAGTAAGATAATGACAAATCAGTGTTTCTAAAAAAAACGAAACATCAAGTTTTGTACAAATGTTTTGAATGCTACCGCACGGCCTAAAGATTAACATCACCACTGCATTGTTTCCGATGATTTTTTTTAGGGATTAAAATACTGCTACAAGTTAATAAATCTGTCAACGTTTCAGATTGCTGACAACAAAATCATGCTAAGTCGTCCCAATACACTGTACAGTGTGTATCCTTTAAATGGGTCAGCATGAATTTTCAATTTTAAAAATATTCGAAGGTCGCGGATATTATAGTCTTGGAAATAATGACCACCCTTCCGCCATCAAGAGTCTATTAAAACTTGTGCCTGCTGACCAGGCCCAGTTTAGGTGAACTTCAGCAATACACGTAGTCTTCTTTGGTAATTACTGTTGATGCAACACTTAAAAATAAAGGCACTTCAATGCAATTATGGTTCACCCGTAATAAAGGGTTGCAATGGCTAACCTCAACACTTCAGAAATGCTGTGTCCATGATATCAAAAAAGTACACAGCAGGAGACTCGCTCACTCCGACGTTAAGCTAAATGCTTCAACGATCGATCTGTTATTTCAGTTATTTGAAGAAAAGCGATGATACAGTATGTTGAGCGAGTCTTTTCACAATTTAGTAATTTCATGGCCAACTTGAAGCAACGATTGCGTCACTCAAATACGATCGTCATGCACGATGCCATGAATAGCATGATTTTTGAATTTCAGATTGCTCACTTGAACTTGCACAGAAAGTAAATCGCAAATCTTTGAAGAAGTTTCTTCAAGAAAAAATAAGTCCATAACAATTATTTCCTTCATTTTATGGAGAAACGCATTTCGGTTATAAGCCCCTCTACGTTACCCAGGTTTTTTTTAAAAATAAACTGAGCACAAGCTGGCTGGATACACAGTAAACACTTTGTCGAATAGCAAGAATTCTAGAGCAACGATTATTATTGTATTTGAGACAAAAGACCTTTTTACAGTTAAATTTAAAGTTATGTCAACGTTACAAAAATTGATTAAACATGTGATGTCTAATTATCTTAGAAAATGGTAATACTGTATGAATGCAACTAGAAAACATTGCAATGCATTTAAATACTAATCCCCGAGTATAACCTCTGAATTACTGTACGTATAATTTTTAATTCAAAAGCTCGTATAGGAGGTAAAGATGGATGCATATACTGTATACGCAGTGTATCATCGTACAATAATAAACGTTTGGCAAATACATGTACTGTATAGCTCAAACTTTTTTGCACAACAGCTGTTTACTTTTTGGAGTGTTCACAAACGTCACCATATTTCCATAATTACAAATTATTCTATATAATTCACATAATGCTGTTTCGTAGGCCAATCGGTTTCTTATGAAACTTCCCAACCACGTCAACAACCGTCCGAGTCCAGGTCAACCCAAGCTGTCGTGTTCTGGAAAAACGGCCTCAGAACGCCACGTGACGAGCATTCAAATTCCACGATGTTTCCTCGACGTTGCGCATAGTGGAGAGCTTATCAAGAGTACACTTGCCAACAAAAAAATCAAAAATGTGGGTATTATAATACGACGTGAGGAATAGCTAATGAAGCATGGTGGGTATATATTTATCCACCCGAGGGGAGAGCGTCACCGCAACATTCCGTTTCATTCGCAGGCTCGGAAATTTTCTCGTTTCGAAATGTGAATGGCGATAAACTCAATTTATATACACCAGCTTTGTTAAGCCATATTTTATATCGCAAAAAAAAAATATCAAGTATTTAAATGAGCGGTTTTTTGTTTCATTTTTTACGTTATTTTTTGCCCAGTATTTTTTTTGGTCGTGAGGGGAGAGAGATAGTGTGGGTTGGGAAATTATGCAAACATCTTGTCAGGAAAACTAGTCCTAAACCACCTGTAGAAGTGCAATTAAGAGACCGGACAACCTTTCCCCTGACAAGGATTGAAATATAATTTCTGTAACCTGATTAGCGAAGCAAGGGGCGAATGCTCGATATGAGTAGCGCAATTAACAACCATTGCACCAAAGATGATAATTAAGAAGGTTCTATAGAACTTGGCGCTCTACGCTATACAGTTCGTAACTTTTGTGCTACCATCAAACCATACTGTGATCAAACGGTAGCAGAAGTTTAACACCGGAACTCAAGAATGTAGTTCCACACCAGCAGTTGTGACAGTAGCTATTTGGAAACCAATAAGAATGCCTGTAGGTGCGTTTGCATTTAGGACACACAAAACCCGGCATTCTTATTGGTTACCACTTAGCTACTGCTGGTGTGGAACTACTGTATACATTCTCGAGTTTCCCTAGGATTTCCTAACTATACATTTTTAACAAAAATAACTAATGTATCTATTTGTTAAATAATTACATGAATATATTTTAAAATTCATATTTACAAAATAACTTGCATAATTGCAACATGTCATTGTCCCGGGACATTTGCAAAAAAATGATACACAAACGTTTTACCCTTCACAGTTTAGAAGAAACGCGAAGAAACAAACGTTTAATTGAAAGATTTGGGCTTGAATACAGTTGTTGCTAGTGAATACCTGGAAGGGTCCGTAAAAATAACAAGCGACCGGAAGCGTCAACAATACGAAGAATGGTATAATTTTGTAGCAATAAATGTACCTACATGTATATAATTACATGAGGAGAAATTTGAACGAAGATTGAATGGGAATATATATATATATTTTTTTTTTTCGAACATGGCTGGTGCTAAAGGCAAGAACAATTTTGAAAACAGGATTAAAAACAAAGAAATCACGTCATCGATAGAGCGTATTTAACACTGTTTCAACATGTTCATGGACGATACTCGCTGTCTTTTTATTTAGACTTTCAAACTTGAAGTTCAATAAAAAAAAATCCTAGCGAAATTATCGCATAATATATAGCAGTTTTTTTTTTTTTTTTTCAAAGTGGGCTATTGTCCCGCAAAAGACAGGAAATAACCGTTAGGCAGTAAATAGTCCTCCTCCCAATCATCTTATTTGCCAACCACCATTGTTGTTCGCGCCAACGTTTCTTCTCCATGATGTCGTTTCTCGTTCATCTATGCTCAGTTCGCGTTAACAAGTTCTGGGATGATCCCGAGCATTGTGCACAGTCATTATCAAATCAATGCAGTGCTTGATCTGCATTAATTTTTGAAAGCTTTGTCAAAAGTCGTTCTTTTAAGTCAGGCTGGCTAATCCCGAGTGAAACAGTACTTTACAAAGGAGCTGTACAAGAGGCAACGCGGATGAGGATTCGGCATTGGGAAGTCCCGAGGCCTACGATTAAAAAACCCGTACGAGGAAATTTAATTGCTCAGATTAATCCACAGAAACCATTCTTGCAATGTTTTCATAATTGGTATCAGTTAAAAATCATAGCGCCATCTACAGTTCCTCGCGGAATAGATGGCGCTGGAGCAAGCATAATGGCCAACGATCCTATGTAATGGCCTTGAAACTTCTGAGCATCACCATGCACTGAAGCAAAGACTGCTCTTTCAAACAATTGGATTAAATTCTATTCTTTCAGTCTTCGCAAGATGTAAACGTGATTTTCAACTTGTTGAAGAATCAATCTTGCCAAAGTTCTCGAGCAAGGTGCACTTTTCCTTTAACAAGTCTCGGGCCCCCGCTAGGTGGCACCACTTCATCCGCACACCAAAAGAAAGGTCAGGCTGGGCTTTAGCACGGCAATTTACAGGGCAGTCTAATTGCCAGGGAATCTCAAATGCACAGCATTGATAGATGGCAAACGGGGAGAGAATTCGTGAAAATTCGGCTGAAAATTCGAACCGAACTGTCGCCGCATATCCCACTTTTGCTAATAACAGGGTACGGAAAGTGAGCGTGCCAATTACGAGAAGGTCTCGAGCCGCCATTTATTCCCTCGTTTTTATGCGCTTCTTGGAAGACAGAGAATGAATAATAACAAGGAACAAGGTTTTTCTTACCCCACAGTTTTGTTGCAGCAACTCGAGAAAACCACCCCGCCATGGCGGCTAAGGAATTTGAATAAGGCCCCGCGAGCTCCCTCTCTCGGAAATGCTTTAGCACGCAACTAAAAATGGGGGGTGCCTACGGCAGGGTCTGCAACAATAAGACAAAAGGTCGGCATTACAATTTTTTAATCAATTTCAACGATTGGGAGAGAGCAGACGCATTCCTCCGAATATCGGTTTCCCGTGCGCCCCCCTCCAGCCATCTTGGCGTGCAAAATTACCTCTGGTGTGTCAGCACTTTTAGCAGAAATTTGTTAAACAAAAGAGGGGCTTTTTCCAGGGAAGACGTCGCGCCGCAACACGAATTACTGCATTTCGTGAATAATTTCTGTCAAAAATGGAAATGCATTCAAGCAATGCCTCCAACAGGAAGGAAATGCACCATATATTCCTGGAGGAGCAGGTGTGCCGACCTTGAGTGAACCTACCCTCGCCTCGCTTCACGCTGACCTCTGCTTGTACATTTTTTTTGCACCCGGAGCTGGTTGAGCTTTTTTTTTTCTTTTTTTCTTTTGATTAAACAAAGTACTGTATATTAAAATGCAAATGCAATAGAGTGTGCAATAAATTCACCAACATTTTAGTAGAGCGAGGAAGAACGCTCCTACATGCAAGTGCAGCATGTCGATGGAATTAAACTCATGGCACAGTATGCTCATGGCCGCGGCGTACTGTAGTTAGGGCACGCAATACCAGTAAAACTGAATTACAGGAGCAAGATCCAAGGTGCAACTTGTACGGAGCAAGTGGAAAGAGAATTTCCACAATAGCATCGCATTAAGTATTGTTTAGCAGTTTGATGTCAGCAACTTTTGATAGAAATTTAATTCCCTCGGTATTATGCATTTCAATACTATTGTTATGATTTTTATAGTCAAGGTTTGCAGTTTAATTCGTCGTATTGGGCTTTGAGAATGCTTTCTGCGTGTCACTGGAACATCCCTGCTTCGATTTCTGGCATAAAATTAAAACCAAAGTCTTTCAAGGATATCAGCGGGAAAAAAAATCACTGGATAAACTCGGTTTTAATCAGCTAGTAAACTAAATTGAGCCTTTCTCAAAATTTATCACCATATAGCTAACATAAAAAAAGCGAATTCTATGAAATGCCTAGGCCACCGACAAACATGGAACTGGGTGTAAAAAACACGTACTACACTGTTACTAAATAAATCATTTTCGCAGTTATTTCACTCATTTAACATCTTTTACAAGAAACGAGGCCATGGTCTAAAATGCATGTGAAAAACTGAAACATGTACAAACGCGTGCGAAAAAAAAAAGCGTGCAGAATTATGTCGTTATGGTCGGCATAGAACAGTCGCAGAAGCAAAGATTACAGCGCGATAGAAAGGTTAAGGTTTGCAGAATACCCTTTGGAAGTAGAGTGCAGAGAGGGTCACGGGGTCAAGCATATGCTCGCGTATAAACACGCAGCAAATAAATTCATTTTGGGGGTTATTCACCAGATTGTTTACATTTGCATGACGGAGGTTGTTAACCAAACTGCATCCATTGGAATGATTTCAGCCTTGGCAAATGGCGCATGCAGTTTTAAAAAAAGAAGTACTAAAAACGATGCCAATAAATGACGCGTGATTTAGTGTTTAAATGATTCAATTAGGTTAACTCGATCCATTCAAAGGCGTTTTACGATTTCCCCGCATTGAAGTCGGACCGTTAATGGCCAACTTATTTCAACGCATCGCGCTTCAGGTACGAAGTAATTGAATTCAAATGCAAACATCAAATTTGTAAAACCATCCGACTCAAGGGGTTGATGCCAGGGGTTCAATTTGATAGCCTCGTATTACAAGCCCCCTGGTGGCAAATGCTAATAAACTACCTCGTCACGTTTATTCGGCGCGTGGAGAGAGGCGGGGGTTTAGCGCGAATTTCATATCCGGTGGATATCACTATCAACTTTTCTTATCGAGGAATGACATAAAAATGCAGGTTTTTTGAGTGGATGGGAAAGTAAACCGACGAAATAGTATTCTGTTATGCGCGGAACATAAAATCTGAACGTTGGTAATAAATTATGCATCGGATAAATGCGCACCTGCATTGCGGTGATGCCGTTGCAAAGAACGCGCTAAAGATGGCGCTGGGATTATAAAAGGTGTTCATTTGCGAATAAAATAATAAAAAAATGGACGCGACCCTAAGCCCTCATTTTTATTTTTTCGATCGACGATTTCTCCAACGCTTTCTTATTCGTATAACCAAAAACCTCTGATACATGTAGTGGCCTTTAACGTATTAAGCTATGCTCTGCAACAAATTCAGAAAGCCTGACCTAATTGCGCATGCGTGAGCAGACTACTTTGTCACTCATGGCTCAACTTGACAAAACATGCAATACTCAACGTGACAAAGCTCCTTGTAAGAACAATTTTATGCGCTGTAAACATTTCTACATTTGTTGATGTCTTTATTTCGACCAAAACTACTATATTTTAAATCAATGATTGAGTGGCTGATCGTTTGATCGAATTAAGCGATTTTTTAAAACAGGGCAGCATAGGAAAAAATTCGCTTTGAAGGTTTTGATCGAATTAAGCGGCTTTCATTGTGTTTGAAAAGGACTGATAAATCCTCGAAGTTATAGTATAAGTTACAAAGCTTTACCTGAGATCTATACTAATTGCCCTCTCAGTATCAATATGAATCTGAGCACAGTATACATGTACGTAATACCAGTATACCGGTAGTCACTCAGTGTCGGTACCTTTAATGTTCCCATGCTGTAAAAGAAATGACTGCAGCGCCTGATTTGATATGGCGGCAGCTTAGTATAATAACGCCCAGCGATACGACGCGATTTTATCGTATGGTAGGCGACGAAGAAGATACTGTACTTGTATACAGTACAAGTACACCCACAGGGTTGCACAAAACTGCCCAAATGGTTATAGTAGGCTATATAGCAATCAGTTTGAAATGAGGGATAGCGATAAATGCATTTTGATAAAGCAGGCGCTGCCTACTTTTAGTCGTCTGCTACACTATTTTCTCACAGGAAGTTTTGGGGCCATTCAAAAAGTACGTCCACAAAATTTGCCTAAAATTGGACCCGCTCACCCTTTACACGAGGACGTCCTTTTTGAATGACGCCTTGTTCCTGACATCCGGGCAGTGTGCAGGTGTTCATTAGCATAAAACAACATTGGCGAAACGATACTTTCGATGTATGGGCGTAGCTTAATGCGTATTTTCTACTCAGCCACCGCTAGTCGCATAGTTGTCGCTGCGAAAGATTCCCTTCCAACAAACTGCCGAGTGACCGTATATACAGTACATGTACTTTTATTTCGTATACTGTGATCTGAGTCCCGCTGCGGAGATGCCCCCTAACCGGTATAAACCAAGCACTTGTAAAACAGCGCGCTAAATAAGTCATGTGTATACGCAAATTGGGCCGTTGCATAACCTCCAGCATTTCGATAATGCGAGATAAAGATATGCTCGAAACGAGTGCCAAATTGCATCACGGCGCATGCCAACGCACCTGGCAACATCGTCCAAACCTGGAATTGAATAAACAAGTCGACGCATTTTATCGTGGTTTGGCTCCAGATAGGCCAGTGCCACAACTTGCAAAGCGTCAAAAAACCGCAAGATTTACTTTGTGTTTGATTTTCTTCCACAAAGCAAATAAATGTTGTCGTTCCGTTATCAGTGAGATATGAAAAGGATGTCACTGCCTTGCCGATTGGAATGCTAAAGTTTTACATTCTTGCATAGATTTCTGGCAGCTTTTAGACATCGTGAATAATACATTTGCCAAGAATACATTCTTAAAAAAAAAAAACGTGCGTACGCAAACCAGGATATAAGAATAGTGACACATGCTCAATAGATAAGCCGTGTGCGTCATTGGAGAATTGCACGATAATGGATCGTCCAAATATTCCAGCGCCATCTATGATACCCAACCATCATCATTATCGACATGCACTATGGACCATTTTCCCGAATATCGCCATACGAAAACTTACCACAAAACTTAAACGTCCGCCTGCAATATACGAGTAAATTCGTGTCGCAATAGTTATTAACATGAAATCGAATAAAATTGTAAATAAATATTTCTGGCGCAAGTCTAATGATGGTTTATAGGGAATGGTTAACGTTTGCATTCAACCATTACCATTCAGTAAATTGCATTTTGAAAATACGATAATTGTCATTTTTTAAAAAAAAAAAAAATAAGTGTTGCTATTTGATTTTTCCTTTGTTTTCTGAACTTTGTATGCTTACAGCGTATATTTATTAATTATATCAATGCACCTGTTTTAGTGCTGTTACATTTACGAGTTTCATGGTATCAGTAAATTATTTTTTATGAGAAAAAAGATTTTATAGCTTATTGCTGTCTTTTGAAAATTTACAAAATCTCACAGTCATAGTTTTTAATTGCCTACATTAAAACATCGAATTTCTATTAACTATACATCTACAGTACAGTACATGTAGAAAGATTCCTAATGGCGTCTTTTTGCAAAGTAAACAATGTGAATCATACTGTAAGTTTGATTTCAGATCAACATGTAGAAGTTGGCCACCTGTTATTTCGGACGTTGGGCATGTTTGCGTCTAATCGCTACCAACCAACTTTAAAATTCATATACTAACGGAAAAACCCGGCCTTTCCCGGGAAAAATTGTTGCTTAATTTGCTAACCCCTTTTATGGGATCAGGAGTTAGATTTAGCTGTCCTTTGTCTCCAAAAGATGGTGCTATATGACCTGGATACATCCCGGATGGGGGGTCGGGAAACTTGTTTGACAGTTTTATGGCCCGGGGCAAATTAAAAAAGATTTATCGCCTTGTTATTCCCCACAGAGTTCACGCTCCTGGGGGTGTGCCATGAGTGGCCAATCATATGGAAGCCACAAACCTCAAAGCCAGCTAGAGACCCAGCCACAGACGGAAAAGATGGCGTCGTTTTCTATTTTATATATATATGTATAGACTAGTGAAATTGCAAAATGCAAATACATGTATATTCCCATACAAAAATAAAAACCTCCCAAATATTAATACCGTCACTGTCATACGTGCGATTCGCGGCACCATATATACGAACTTTCAACTATAACGACAGTGTTTTGTCATCTTGAAAATAAGTAAATTCTTTTACAAGGTGTGGGGATCAAACCCATCGCTACAGGCCCATGACTTCTTGTTTCCCATTTAGCATTTGTCTTGGCCTCATGCATGTCGGTTAATGAGCGTTTGTTGAAAGTCGGTCTTCACTTAGATACAGTTGTGGTTGTTGACGATGTCATTGAGTACAACAGTTCAGTTTGACCCATTTTGGCACTGGCTCTATGCTCTGCTGATCTCGTTCCGACCCCCTTAACCTCACCTGAGGCTGACTTTCTGTTTCGTTGCATATCCTCCTTTGACATCTTAGTTTCTAGCTACATGTATTATACCTGAACGACTTAGCTGACAAGGAAGATTTCGCTACTTTAGGCAATCCGAATTTTCAACTTAAGCATTTAATAGTGGTTTGAAATTGCGCCTTAATTATCCTTTTTAATTGACCGCGTCATAGGTGCGTATATTCCTTTGGAACAGAAGCGGTTTTCTAGTTTATCACCAACTGTACCTGTTATTTTAAAATGCTTTATTTATTTAGTTTACATTAATCAGTAATTCCAGGAGGACCTGCTTTTCGTCCAGATTACGGGGGGTGGCAAAAGTATGGGTGAAATCGAGTTAAAGAGTCGCAAACGTATATATACATTACAGCATGAACATGCACAGTGTAGTTGAAAGTCAACTGTAACCAATCATTAGAATATACTGAGTCCATATACAATGTATAAGATATCCAACTACTTGAAGATGGAGAAAATTGGAGCAGTGAGCGACTGTTTTGAACTGTTATTTTTCACCGTTTCACCTATAAATAATGCAATTTAATTTATCTCTCGGTGAAAAATGAGATGCAACTTTAATTATTCGAAATAGTCGATCATTTTTAGGCACTAACTGTTTGTGTCACTATACATGAGCATCATCTTCATGTGGTCGGTGTTGTTTTCTAACTACATGTATATGTGAGCCTCAGCTACATATAGAATCCCAAATACAATATTTGTATACATGTACCTATATGGAGGCCATTTTATATGTAAAATAAATCTCAATTCTACCGAGGTTTAACATTCCCAAATCCACTATCAAAGAATGTTATCGATGTATAAGGCTCAACATTTAGATGACCTAAAATGTTACCGAAAATCGGTCGAAATTTGAATGACAATCTCCGCAGAATCCATATTCGTCGTCACATTTCAGCATGAAAATGTTCATTTCCAGTTTATCACTCGATAAGTTTACATATACAGTATATCCTGTATATCTACTGTAACATTTTGATTAAATTTTAAACGCGTAATGAGTGGTAAAGTGAAAATTTTGGACAAATCTATATGCCAAAATTGGATTGTTCTTCAATTCGCGAGCACGCGAATTCAAACTATCAAAACTAAGAATGTTTTCAAGCATATACATGTACATGTATAAAATAGCTTTTTACCATAACACCAATTTTAGTAAACATGCATCGCCGTAGAATTCGGACACTTGTTTATATTGGACTTTCATGGCATAAGCAAGATGCACAACTTCACATCTTTTTTTCGCTCGATTTTCCTGGGTGGAATTTTCGACTCGCTCATGCACCAGTGCTCAGAACATGCTCGTTGTTTATGACTGAAATTGTTTAGCATTTGCGAGTTTTTTCCCCGCTCACCCAGGCTGGTGTCGGTGGTTCTCAAATTTATTGCCTCTCGGTTGTTGTTTTTTGCGCCGTTTAAATTTAGGCAAGCTCATTTTTTAGGCTCAGATTTTAGCCTACCGAATTTTTTGCTGTCCACATGAGTGATTTTGCCAGTATTTTTTTCCCGCCCCTCCTCTTCCTTCGAATCCTCTTCTCGGCAAATTTGGGTAAAGCAAAAAGAAATAAAAGCGAGAAAAAACGGAGGACTAAATAAGCCCACGGGCTAATTTTGGGGCTACGTTTAGGGGTCGGGTCCAGAGCTCGGCTTTGCATAGACTGCTGTCGTCAACAATCGAAACATTTCTATGCAATGCATGTCCTACAGGCGTGTTTGTCGCGAATTATTTTCTGTCATTAAACCTCTGCTTTCTGTTTCACTCAATGAGGAATAGAAGGCGGTACATGTACGAGTGACCTCGGGGTAGTAAAACTTGACTTTTGATAAATCTGATTTGCATTCATGATCCTATAGACATTCATGTAACTAGCAACAACTCTATGCACCGTTAGTAGAGGGGCATGCAACGAATTTTTTCTTGTTCAGAGTGTTTGATCCTTAGGTCATAAAAACGGTTCTTGGAAACTAGCGAGGAACTTCAGAAACGTATTTTTTAAAACAAACAAAAAAAATTGCGAAACTCAAGGCCTAGAAGAAATTTGCTGCTCGAATCTTGTGCAAATTTGGCTTATGATGCATTATCATAATACAGGTAACCATAAAAATTACCCGAAATGGAACTTTTGGACCGATTTCATGGTGCATCGATGTTCATTGCGTCAATGTATTATCGATATTAAGCAAGAAGCCTAAAAAGAAATTAAAAACTGAATGAACATGATCGCACCATGCAATGGGCGGAAGTACATGTACATACTAGTATCTAGGTCATGTACATTTAGCGCTTATATATAGAGGAAATGGTACGCAATCCTCCATCTTGGAATAACTCTCCCCCTGATTAACCATTTTGGGCAAATTGACCCGGCCAAATTCCCCCTCTACAAAAAAAAAAAAATGTAATGACCAACATAAAAAATCCAAGAAGCATGTCCTCGAAATATCCAATTCCTAACCTTTAATGACTTAACACAGATTTAAGTGCTTGAGTGTTACAAAATGGTTGCTTAAAATTTACAAAATATTATGGATTTGCAGAATCTTGTAAGATTTAAATAATAAGGTATACACGTACGTTCTCTGTAGATGTCGCAATTTCTTAATAAATGGGGTCAATAAAACTATATGTTGACATACATGTACATGTATCTGCATTATCACAATTTTAAGTAGTCTACACTTTAAATTGTACATGTATACATGTATATCACCGCAATGTGTTTAAAAGCAATCAATATTTATTCTAAACAATTACCGATTATTATACCGCCTCAATTCAGTAATCCACCTTATAATACATTTAATTTTCCACTTAACTCAGAATTCATTCTGCTGAAGAATAACATACTGTACCAGTAGATCGTCAAATGATTCAGTGTTTTAAATATTGCAGCTCCATGAAATCGGTTATTTTGATATACAAAATTATTTTCACCATTTCACTAACTGTTTATAGTTTAATTACACTATATGTGGTCAGAGCTTAAACCCACATTTATTGCAAACTACTTTACTTCAAAGGTGAATTCATTTGAATTAAATTGAACTTAGGGGGGAGCACAGTAAAACAAACCCAGCGGGCAAACAATTGGTAATTCGTTTAGCATTACAAATTGTTTGCCCGCTGGGTGGCGCTAGTGGTCGGTAAGTAACTTTCTTACTTTAAAAGTTTTACTGTGCTCCCGTGCACCCTTACACATTTACTAAATTAAGAATTAAGTCATAAATGCACTCGGAAAAGATTCTAATCACTCATGCGTTTCAAGACGCAAAATCCCTCCTAAGATACATGTTTTCATGATGCCAACAGCAAAATATAGAAAATATGACAAATTTGATAAATTTAATATTTAACTACATGATATCACCTGGTCCATTCAACACACAATTGTTAGGCCTACAATTTTTCATTTCGTGTTAAATAAGGTATATATACAGTCAAAGACAGTGCCACTCGTAGCGTATCGTTCTAATTAGTACGACTATGGTAAAAACAACAGGGTAGCAAAAAATTTAAAAAAGTGCATGAGGGTTTCATTTTTTACATCACACGCATGCATGATATGCTGATGTATGCATCGAATAAAAAGTTAAAATTCACTCTCTATAACCACACGCACACTAATTAAGGATTCACGTTATTACAGCGAATTTTATCATCGTTATATTGTATAATTATACCATAAACTAAATTTAAATACATAATGGGTAATGTCACCATGCAGGTGGTCTGTGGTGAATACAACGAATAAATATGCCGGGAAATACGATTCCAATAAGCAGGATTAATTAGTCAAGTCCATGCATTAAATACATGCATACAATAGTTTATATATAGAATACATGAAAAACAATTAAAATGTTACAGTATTAATAAAGCTGATACATAATTGCTGTGCTCCAAAGCCAGCTGTTATTATAGGAACCATATGTCAGCAAATATTTACAAAAAAAATAAAAAAAAACACCGAATCGTACAACGTAAGGGGCCATCCATAATTAAAGGGCGTCCGGAAAGGGGGGGGGGTATGTAAAAATGGGATTCAGGCGGAAGAAGGATGGATTCAAGGAAAGCGCAAGTCCGGATATCAATTTGTGCTTAAACTGACATCATTTTTAGATGATAAATTGACTGCATTAGTTTTATTTTTTTGCTAATCAATTTATAGGCAAATTTGCTGATTTCTTTAGCTTACATATAGCCTGAATCAGCTATTACATTCATTAATGTACTGCCACTGTATATATAGAGGAAGAGTTCATTTTGGATTTTAAAACTGGGTGGTTTGGTATTCTGTTAGGGGAAATTCCTTGTTTTATTGAAAGCTGTGAATTTGTACAGTTAGTTCATTGGTATATACAGGTGGATACATTCTGGATACAGTATGCACGTTCACAAAAACATAAAAGTATCAATAACAACATTCTCTTGATCACGAGAAAATCATTGAGGTGACAACTGAATGCAGGTATTAAGACAACCAAACGTCAGACGAAAGCAACGATGTTAACAATTAAAAGTATGGATGATTGGTTAAAATCAGATTTTGAAACTTTGTAGGTAATTCACCTACGTAATTTAATTTTGTTTTGTCTGTTTTTAATTACAGTTGTAATATTCTGTAGGTCTGTGGTTCACTACTGGTAATATTTTTCAATGTAAAAATTAATAAAGAACATATTAAAAATTGCTTATGTAATCAACAAGCTGTTTTCAAAATTGGACGGGACATGGGCGGCAGAATACATCAAATTCATCATTTCAGTGTATATCAGTCGATATAACTTGTAGATACAGAACATGTATATTAGAATTGCAATATTAACCTCCATGCAGAAAGCTGCACTCTTTTTATAAATATACATTACGTTCAAAATTGACACAATGATTTAAATATACACAGGTATTATACTGTATGTCTAAATTTTCTATTTATTATTCAACAGAAAAAAAATAACTTGAATCGAATGGAACCTGCTGGGTATGCAAATGAATAGAAATTCACATCACATCCTAAGCAAAATGTCAATTTAGCACAAGATCGTTCTCAAATTTAGTAATTTAGGGAGAAAAAACATTTTCTGTGACGAACTAAATGATTACGCCTGGAGTAATGGAAGTGTGATATCATTTTTGAGCCACAAAACACTTATATTTCATTGTTTTTATGGACTGCACAGGGTCAGAACAGAAAAAACGTCTTATTTTAATATTTATACATGCATGCCTTTAACTAACTGTATACCTCGTACTCACTCCCACTTTCTTATAACAGCGAAATTGCTATACTTCAATATAAACTAGGTGAAATATTGCACATGCATAATAAGTATACATTAGTTGATTGGTTACAGCTATAATTGCAGAGGAATAGTGCTGCCTGTATACTGTATTTACTATAAGTTAGTTTTTTGAAACTCATGTGTAACAGCAGTATACTGCACTATACATAGTGTTGCTTTACTGCTTGCACTCAATCATTAATTACTTGTTGCATTATGAAATATGCTAACCTTGACAAAATTTGTTTACGAATGATGTGATCATCCTGGTGTTTTGTTTTACTGCTTGTTGTTCAGCTCAACATACTACATCAGGATTCTCCATTTCAAAAGTAGAAAATCACCAGCTCATTTCTGCAGATTTTTAGTAGCGCCACCTTACTAATTGCACTCCATACTTTTTTTTGGCCTAATCATATTTCTTCCAATTAATTAGTAATGATAATGCACGCGGCCTAAATACGCACTCCGAAGTGAAATGTCCTATAAATGATTCAGTGAACGAAGGTCAAATCGACTATAAGAAACTACTGTATATAGGAATTGAAATAAATTTCCGAAACGCTGTAAGCTCTGCATGGTATACAGGCTTAATTTCAACTTCGGGTCCAGATCATATAACGGGCAGCCATTGGAAGGGATTTTAACGTTTGTGTTACAGTTTGCCACCTGTTATATTTACCCCGATAATATAGCCAATTAGGGGGCCTTATCCACCCCTCATTATTCGCCATTGTGAAAGCCTAATTCTGGTGGGGATTATAGGAAACAATATTTTGTATGCTTTATAACCTAGTAACGCTTAACATTGAACAACGCTCTCCTGTATTGTTTCATGAATATGCCCAAAACAAAGAAAATTACCAAGATGATACCAGAGAATAGCGTATCAAAAACGAAAAAAAAAAAAGATCAGCGGAGACTTATACGAGTCAAGGTTAAAATAATTGGTAAAAGCAACTTGTATGAGAGTGGTGCGCCATTTCCCCCTTCATTCGCCAGTTTTATGACTACAATGTGGCGTCACAAGTCGCACGAAATTTGTTCAACTTTGGACTTGGACCAACATCGAATCGTTCATACCAATAAATGCGTTATATTTGGGTCAAAAGAATTAGGCAGCGTTAATAAGTCGAAAAATAAACATAAAACCAGCGTTACAAAAGCTGTTGCAAGGATAGCGACCGACTAAGCGTCGCACCTGTCCCTAAAATCAAGAAAACGCTCGATTGGTTGGAAGATTTTGCCTACTTTCCACAGACAAAAATTATATTCCAAGTGTTTGGCGTTTTTAAATTAATAGCCATGACATGGATTTGCCCTATGACGCGACGTCTCATCACTAAATACGTATATTTAAACAGTATTTAAAGTATAGTATACACGTGCAATATAATTTTTAAGATATTTTAAAATTGTAATAGTATACTCATATAGCTCGACAAATTACGAAATGCCACATCTTACTCGATGCTTATTGAAAAGTTTGTAATTGTTATTACGTACAATAATTTTGGCTAAATAATTAAAAATAGTGGCAAATTGAAAATTCACGTGCATGCATGGTTTAATTGAAAAGTACTGAGAATTATTTTTGAAACAACTGTACTGTTAAAAAACTCAGTATTCAGTAACCGTTGATAAACAGCTTTACTGCGTATTCAGTTTAAAAAGTTTTAAATTTAAATACCGATGAGACTTGAAAATGTTTTTAAAATTGCATTTCCCAAAAAAATATCATCCTTAATTAGTTATCTAATTTGTGGTGTATACTTATTATGCAATTGGACAAATGGCGAGCGTAAAAAAGGGCTGTGACCACCAAAAAGCATTCCCTCCCAAGTATTATGCTCATGGTTTTCCAAAACAATGAAAACGTCTTCCGGATGACCGCACTATTAGCACGTGGAAACCATATATACTATCTCAGAACAGGAGGAAACCAGGCTGTGAATGAAGCAAACCTGCATGTCTTCTATTTCAAGTAAAAAGTGAGCGCCTTCCCCGCACCAATTTGAAAAACATGCAGCATCACGGAAATAATTACAAAGCTTGGCCGAGGTGTCTCAAAAACTGTCATTTGTCTGTACGCCATCTGCTTGCTCGAATCACGGGAGGTGCACACATTTAATCGGAGGCCACATAAACCTCGCAATTGGCATAAGATAGCAGCAATAAACTTTCCACCTATCAGCTCACAGCGCAAACAAATTCGTCAGAGTGAAAGGGTTGAGCTAACGCGAGAGAGCTGCCATCAGCACATGACGAATAGGCTTAAAACGAGCTGGTGCTCAAAGGGTTGGAAAAAGCAACGGAATTTCAAAAACTACCCAAGCCACCTCGATGGTTCCACCGCCCATCTACGGTCCAAAAACCCAGCCACCAGGCTGGACGTTCGAAACGATGGGCATACAGTAAAACTAGAAGCAAAGGGGGGAATTGCGAAACTCTACCCAAAGGATTTCTCAACTTGTTGCACTTTAAACTGTATACTTGAATTTGTTCAATTTAAATGTATCTTTGCATAAAAAAAATTAATTATTTAGAAATTTGAACATATTGGGAACACCATGGCAAAGTCGCAACGAACTGTTTTGACGATCAGAACTCAAGTCATGGTTTGCATGCATATAACTTCAATTTTTTTAAACTTATATAATTTGCGTGTTATTGAAAAGCATTCCACTGTAAACGAGTTGCATATTTGAAAGAAAATCTCATGGTTCAGAAGACATACATGTATAAATTCAAGCATCAAACCCCTTTACAACTTGTTTGATGATCATTATTTCAAACCATCAAAATAAACACGAGTATCACTTCCACTTCGATATAATTCTTAATATATAGCATATATGAACGTTGTATGTATGGTTCATAATATTTAAGCTAAAATGTAAAATGTTTAGAATATACAGAATAAGTGTGCTAAGGAAAACTCGAAGAATTTTCAGTGCTTATATTGACCCAAGCAGGTATACGAAACTGAGAGACGCGTATAGGTTATATACTATAGCACGCGTATACCTATAAATAGCCAGTTTTTTGATAAACATCAAATGCGTGGAAATACTGTCCATATGGTGTGCATGCGAAAACTTCATTGCCTTCAAATTCTTCAGATACAGAACGATACCGGAACACCAAGGTGCGAACTGAACTCACTCAACTTGCAACGAAACTCATTTGCAATTGAATAGCAAAAGTATAGACCGAATGTGGCACTATTATAAGAAAACACTCATGACTAAACATTTTCTGACAGATTAATTTTCTCAATGGACTTTCTTGGCCTAGCATATACAAAACAGAACTGTATATATTTTTTTATCTGCTTAATGAGGAACGCAGATTTTAGCATTAAATAGCCTAAACTATAATTAGCCTACATGTACATATATACTGTATAATGTAGGCCTACATGTATGCTATATAGTTATAGGGAGAATATGTCGTTGACACGTAGCCAAACAATGGAAATGTTGCTCTTGTGACATCAACGGCGTCCATTTTCCGCGCATGCGCATTAAATATAGCACACTATCATTTATTCATATACATGTACAGGTTTAAATAAGTAACATTTAACGGGCATACAGCATAACATGTAGCCCTATAAAACAACTAACATAAATAGCGCATTTGTATATCAAACAGATCTGAGTTCGCAGATACCATTTTTGATCGATATCAAAATATTGGACTTTATGTGATACCGAACTTCTCAAATCACTTACAATCCTACAGGTCCTAACAAGTTAAATTATAGACAGCTATCTTAATATTTATCGGAATTTTTCCAACTCATTTTTGCTAATTAACGTGGAATTATAATTCTTTTGATACCTGTAATGGCGGCAGTTTCTTAGAACGGTACATTGTATCTGAACGATAAAGGCGCGTACACACCAACGCAACATTGTTGCAAAACAGTGTTTTCCAACAAGGTTTCAAAAACATTTTTCCGAGATTTGTTTCGTGCATTCTGTTGTTGAAACAAGTGTCGGAAAGTTTTGTGTACACACCAAC
>JAQGBX010000870.1:0-29654 GCA_034698745.1 Megaphyllum sjaelandicum
TCACCTTGTAGTTACACCCGGTGTTCACTTTTTGGCCCAATCAAATCCGCTATAATAGACTTATGCCTCACCTTGTAGCCTACACCTGGTTCACTTGGGTGTACACTTTTTGGGTGAGTCGAATTCGCCAGACGCCAGTAATTAATTATAATTCACGGGGAAATGATCTGTGATCGTGACCTCACTCCTGCATAACTTTCCAGGCGGGAGCGGGTCACAAAGCGTCTCGAAACGCTGATTTCGAAAAACGCATAAAAATAGCGAAAAAACGAGTGGACATGTACATGTATATCTATGTAGAATCAACGAATTTGAATTCCGCGCAAAAATAAACAATGTGACCAAGTCTAGTAATATGCTTAAAAGCAGAAAAGTCCTTAACTTTTGTTCATACTGCGCGTTGATGACGAAGTAGACAGATTGAGTGGCTGACTCTTTGGTATTTGGCTACGTGGTCGTTTGTATTTTCCTTTCCATCATGGTATGTATTTTTTGTAATATTAACAGTTTTTTAATTATTTGCATAGTATATAGTAAAATAAAATTATTATAACATCTCTCAAGCTCGCAAGTACATGTACGTGATTTAATATATATACAACCAGCTAGTACTTCTAGTATATGATATGAAACATTATAGGCTACAGATTGACTATTTACCATTACCTCAGGATGCCCATGGTTTTCACTATTTTCCAATATCCAACATACATGTAGCTAGTGCTCCTATAAAATCTGCCTTGACCACAATTCCTTTTAAAGGTTCACTTGACTGATATCCTGATTTTTAATGCATGTAATAAAACTATACCAAGCAAAGTTTAGCTGCCTGGTTAAAAAACAATCTCTTGCATAACAGTTTCCTGGATTAACTGCTGACTTTTTCTAACGAAATGCTAGAATTGTTACTCTCAAAATCAAAAGCAGCTACGCATCTTAAATTCACACTTGCCTTGTATGCACACATTCTCTCCCGTGTCCAAACTGCTTGTGGATTAGACTACAGTTAAGTCTCGCTCAACTATTTTCTAGCCTGCTTCTCCAAGCTCAACATCAGTTGGTGGAGGCCGAGCTCCGACTCGCACAATGGCAGCGAGGCCAGGCAGTGGCTCAGCAAGCGGAGTAAGGCAAAGGTGATAATGAACTTGCATTGAAATTGAACACTTCCTTTACCAAAATTAAAACGTTAATCAAAATTGGTTGTTCATAAATAGAAAAACTGCATCGACTACCTCTAGAGCAAGAACTACATCTGCTGCTACAAGTGGAGGCATGTGGAGATTTTATACTGACGATTCTCCAGGAATTAAAGTGTACGTTTAATCAACTTACTTTTATCCATTGATATTTCCATAGGGAAATGTCCCCTTTTCTTAACATTAATTGAGTCTTTTCATTTCTGCAGTGGTCCTGTTCCAGTTTTGGTAATGAGCTTGCTCTTCATTGCATCAGTTTTCATGTTGCACATCTGGGGAAAATATTCCAGAGGTTAATTCCTTTTGCCAAAAGGAATGGCTTTCATTCATCGATGAAGATTCCAGGACATCCATTTGGGACCATGTTGAACGTGCCACTCTCAAAAATGCTAATTTCTTTTTGAAAGTGGAAAAAAAAACTACGAAGAAAGACATGTAATTGATAACGTAATAAAATATGGAAAAATGGAAAAAATGTTGCTTACCATTAATGTTTGGTTCAATGCAGGTTCAATTCATTATAACTTCTATTCGATGTAATGAATTTCTTCAGTAACCCACAAACACAGTTTTGCATAATTCATAATTGATTAAATATGGCTTCTAAAATTTTGTAATCTATATTTTTGTTCAGGGTTCACTGATCTGGTGGCAGATGCATGCAAAACTGACAGTGCAGAGTAAGCTTGAACATGGCATGCGTATCCTAGATTACTTTTGCAATTTCCTTGGAGACAAATTAATACTATTTGGCTCATGCTAAATTCGGCAATCTGAAACAAATCGGTTCAACGTGTTTCCATAGGAAGGCAATATGCCATTAAATGGCCGCCAAGCAAAAACTCAAAATGTAGCAAATATGACGAGTGAAAATATTTAATGATAAATAAATTTTCAATGATAAAACAAACCATTGTCAAATATTTTTAAAACTATTTTCCATCTACACTCTAAATAAACATTTGAAATCAACATTAGGGCTATCTATTCTCCTATGCATGGAATAGGATAAAATAATCAACATCAATTACTCGACTACATGCAGCATGACTGAAATCATATTAATGAAGTCTTGAAATTTTTTATAAATTTGATTAGGGTTAGTTAGGACAAGTCTTATTTCAATAGTGATTAATATTGATAATTTCCTTTTCCTATCATGTGAGTTATAGATGAAAATTAAACTTTGGTGATAAACAAGATCAACAAGAGTTTTCATAAATAAAAACAATGTGCTGTTTTAATGACATGGCTACAAATTATGTTATGATATTCCATATTGTTTGTAACAAAATGAAAAATGCATTTTCATGTATTGGAGTCAATTATGCTAAGTTCATTATTACTTTTGTAGATGCGAACTGAAAAATGGAGAATTTTCAGATTCCCAGTTAACTTATCCGAACTATTTCCTATTGTCACTTTATTAGAGTTCATACAAAATGAAGTTTGCATATGCAAATTGGTAATTCATTCTACTGTAGATTTCACCCACAACTTGTATTGGTGGATACTATACATGTATATTTAACAAAGTTAAAGTAGTTCAACCCCCAAATATCAGGCCTGGCTTTTGGCTATACTTAGATTTAACATACGTGGTGCTAGAAAAGCACTTATTGGTGTATTTATAAACAATACCGAATTGGAAAATGGGATTTGTTAATGCGAAGAGCGGATGGCTTTATCATCTGCTCAGCAAATGCACTTCTAATAATTGCCCTACAGGCCTATAATATTCTATCACACAACTGTCAAACTTTACGTTGAACTTTAACTGCATAAATGGAACAAGTATGAATTTATAAATGTTTAAAATATTAAGAGTAAATTTTAACTGGGTTGTACACAACGCCAAATCTCATGTACAATTCAAATCTCAAGCATTAGATAAGATGATTCGGAATAATGCTTAAAAATAAAAGAAAAATAATGTTGATTGAAGTTTGTGGAAAATTCTTAAAGTATGATAGAAAATGGGGTTAGAAGAGGAAATGAAGGTTGAATAAAGTCAACTTGAAGGGACAATTACCCCAATTAAAGTCCACCCCCACTTCGTTCCACAGAAATCTTCTGCTGTTCATATTCAGTATCGGCTAATCTGGCTAGGCGACTGTAGGCGATCACACCAGATTTAATGGCATTCATCATCTGTGGAAAAAAGAAACCAATAATATTAAATTCTTAAATGTATAAAAATAATACTTGGAAATACATGTGTGTAGTACTAGTTGGTCGTGCAAGGTGGGTTTAAACTGATGCAAATACGCCCCAGGCAATGAAGATAAGACACCAGAGGTAGCAATCATAAACCGGAGTAAAATTAAAAACTTCGTGTTTTGGAAATCTATAACGAGCATGAGAAAAGGTTCCTGCTATTGTAGGAGCGTCAAATTTAGCTCCGTATAAAATGATCAACCAAACAGAATTATAGGGAACTGTTCTACGATAAGAACTAGTTCATGCAATCTGGGCTTAGACGTGCAACAATATGTGCCAATCGGAAGCTTATTTACATTGTGTATTTAGGAGCAGGCTTTGGTCTCTACGAAATGCAAGAAATCTGACCCACCCTATATATTATATATGCAGGTTGTTTTTTACACGTGCACAAGCTGTAATTAAGGCTCCATTTTGAAATTTTTATAAATAAATGTTCGCATCAGTATAAACTAACCATTTAAAGAAAAAGAATTTTCTTCCATTTTCAAGACAAAACAACAAGTATAAGTCTTACAATAAAGATTTCTACCAATTTGTGCAACTAACCATGAACTAAAGCACGACAGGCAACAAAATAACTGCTTGCATGTAAAACCAAAAAATAAGTATAATAGTCCTAGTTGTAATGACAATTAAGTCATGCTACGCTTCAAATCAATCAGATTGACACTCTGCACAATCCATGCTTTGAACTTTCTGTAACAAGGCCATCATCTGTAAAATCAATGCAAGCAAAATAAGAAATGATCCCCACAAACAGATTATGGCATCATATACAGAGTATGACGCCAGACCAACCTAAAAATGAACGTTGACTATTGCTTCCCAATTACAACATTGTATGGGAAGCCAACATCGAATTTTGTGAAACGATATTCAAACAAATTAAATTATTTAATTTATCCTAAATAATTCCTAACAGCCAATGATATTATTCAGCGTTTCTTATATTTTTTTTTCAGGGCCCATCCAGTATTTCCTTAATTTTACATCTTTAGGAAATTTGTATTTTCCTCTTCCTTTAGCATAACATGATTCTAAAAGTCTACACTCTTGGAAAAAAAATCGGAATATTAATAAGATAAGTTAACTCAATGTTAATGTAATGTGAATGATCATAGTGCAAAGTATCCCTGGCATATCCTGATCTCTGAGGGTGGAGCAATTTACACAAAAATACACTATTAATTATGCAGCATGTTATGCTAAAATATTAAAGAGCCACATTGACTAGTCTTCAAATATATCAATTAAAAAAGCCATCAAACCTGTAAATATTCACTCAGATCGACCTCTCCATTTTTATTCAGATCAACTTCTCGGAGCAGTTCATGAAGTTGCTGTTCGGTAACATTTTCTCCATGTTTCTAAAATATATCAAAGAAAATGCAACATTTATCAGAGAGTACATATATCGAGCTAAAATTGACTTGAGCTTGGATTTTACCTTAAAACTTTTCCGCAAATCGTTCACACTGATAAAGCCCTTCTTTTCAGAATCAAGCATTTGAAACCTGGCAACGTAATTTCGTATTTCGTCTTTCGTGAGGTTTATATCCAGATTTTCTTTCGAAGCCTTA
Organism: Megaphyllum sjaelandicum; assembly: GCA_034698745.1. NCBI lineage: Eukaryota > Metazoa > Arthropoda > Diplopoda > Julida > Julidae > Megaphyllum > Megaphyllum sjaelandicum. The sequence goes on from JAQGBX010000870.1 coordinate 5,000, forward strand.
TTGACATCCTCTCCCATTTCGGTTTTCAGAAATTCAACAGCTTTTTCATGTTGGGCCTGCATTAAAATTGTAATTGCAAGTTGAGCAATGTCTCAATGTCGGCCTAAACAACAGACAAGGTGTATGTAAGGATATTTCAATATGTTCAAAGCTTTGACCTTCTGTTCACTTTTGCTCCAATGCAATTCTTCTGCCATAATTTCAATGATGGCTGGAAGAGCTTCTTCCGCAGCTTGCACGTTCAAAAAAGCAAGGCGCAGTCGGCGGGCAATTACATCTACGGCAGTACAAGCATATTCTCTAATGGCATATCGTACCTAAGGAAAACGTGGTCATGTTTAAAGTGACAATGAGGACATTTTGAAATAAGTTTATTTGTGTAGTGATAAAACTTTATGAAATTTTGAAACAATGATTCGATTAGTACCAAACTAAGCCATACTTGATGCTAACATTATTGTCCAATTATGCTCAAATTAATTTGGTATCTAAAATCGAATGTAATTTATGTAAATTTAGCATTGCCGAAATTTACGATTAGCATCCAATTAAAAAATATATGGCTAAATGTTTATTTAGGCAAAAATTATGATCTTATAACATGGCAAACCCATGTATAAATAAGCAATGCCGTAATTAGTTATAACAGCCAGGTAGCAGACAGTATTATTCTAATCTTAAAGTTTCACCAACAAATGTGCGACAGTAAAAATAAGAAGAATTAAGGCAACATGTAATTGTTAATAAACTCTTTTGAGTACCTCCGCATCTATGTATGGAAATTCATCGTGTAATTTTATTCCAACAATGGGCCATCGCTTGCCGGTGAGATGTGTTAATTTGGCGACAGTGAAAGCTCGATCGCCGTATGTATTGGCTAAATGCTGAGCAACTTCATTTTCCAATCCAAAGTCCTGCACCAGTCGAATGAACATGGTTGGGGTATACAAGTGTGCCCCTTCTAACAACAGTCCATCAGTTTGACTTCCACTTTTAGGCTGTAAGCCACAGCATTTGACTGCTTCATCTACAGTTTCTTTGGCCATTGATCTATAAGTGGTCCACTTGCCCCCTGCAATTCAAAAATGGTTTACAAGACATTCCAGTTTCATTTGGCATAAATGGAAAATATACAACAACCTTCTTAACCCACCAGCAATTGTAATGAGATTAGAATCACTGACATGAATAATGTGATTTCGAGCAATTGATTCTGTATTAGATTTGTTGGGATCTAACACCAAAGGGCGAATACCAGCCCAAGCTGACAACACATCACCACGGCGTACTAAAAATGAATAAACAAGTTTGCTCATTCTGTTGTCCTAGAAAATAATGCTAAAGAATCATGCATATAACTATAATAATTTCGGGGTACACATGGATTAAAAGGTAAAAAAAGCTTTCCGATAACATTTACATCTTATTTTTGGGAATTTCTTTAACTCCAATTTATTTAGATAAAAGATAAAACATTAATGGAGGTATTGAAGGCGTCTGGGCAGCTATGGCCATCAAGTATGGGAACAAGGCGACCCCGTTCCCATTTTAAGATGTGCTATGAAATAAAGATAATGGAAACCAATAAGAACAAAAAACGACAAGACCTTCAATATCTGATGTTAGATAATGTCTGATTTCTTGCAAAATAAACTGGATGTCTTCTTCAGTAGGAGCAGGATGATGCGTGACCTGACATGGCCTGTCAGTTGTTCCTACATTAAATGGTAGCAACAACACAATTTAAAACTGTATATTGAATTGCAACATTTATAGTGATCTCCATGATTAGCATGTAATGTTAATGTAACAACGCATGCTACTTCACAGAGGTAAATGAGGGCAAGATTAAATAACTGAGAAACTATTATTATGCCTCCAATGAATGGTCTGCATTCACTTCTCTAGCTGAAGCATGACTCCTTGAAACAATCTCCATGAATGAACAACAAAATGTCACAAATTGATACGGAAACCCTGATTAATTTGATAATCAAGGTAACATACCTGCAATTGTTGCTCCTTCCCATGGCAGAAAGAAGATGACTCTTCCATCACTGGTTGAAGGATCTAATAAACCCATTTTCTCAGGACTAAAATTAAACATGTTGCTTCAATCAGAATTCATGCATTATTTATTTATCTTTTCTGTGCAATAGGCTTTTCTTCAAACGCAGAAATACCTGTAATAATCCGGTAGAATAATATGAACACCTGAACTTGGCTGACAGATTTTAGAAGTATTTGGGTCATCCATCAGACGAATAGTGTCAGTGAAGGGACCAGTTGCATTAACGACACATTTAGCATGTACATCCCACTCGTTGCCTTTCATTTTACGGAAATTTTATTTATGGAAATTATTTGTATACTTTGGCAAAATCGATTCTGCAATCACACGTAGCCTACCTGTTAACATATCTTTCATTCTTGCACCAGCAAGAACAGTTTTCCCTTCAGAATTAGTTTCTTTAATTAGTGATGTTACAGCTACATGGTTAGCAATTGTGGCACCCATTCTGGCAGCTGTTAAGGCAATTGCAAGACACATCCTTGCATCATTGTGCTGTCCTAAAGAAAAAAATAAATTATATATAATAGTATCCCCTAATTTTAGTCGATCCAAATTAGTGATTTAGTGAAAATCGAAAATTGGAAATTAACTTTTCAATATAAAAATAAAAACGAAAGTGAAACCATAATAATTAAAATTTTCAATATTATTAAAAATCCGATATGCATCCAGGAAAATATGTAACCTATTTATAATTTGGATTCATCAAAAAAGTGAATAAATTTATTGTTCACATAATTAATAAACTGTATGTTGATTTCACATGTGCTTGGTCTTGGTATTAATTTAATACCAGTATTTTATTAGGTTTAAGAACAGTTTGACTTAACTCAAAAATAAACATACAATTCAGAAACTGGATCATTGATTTAATACTCCCACTATTAACATCAGTATTTTTTTTAAAAAAAAGACACAAAAATAATTACCATCATAATATACCAATGCACCGCAAAGTTTGTCTTTCTTTAGCATAGGGAACAATTCGAGGGCTCTGGATTTTGACAAGTAGTAACTTGGCTTTACTAATTTTGAACCAGCAACCAAGTCATACATCTTAATTCCAAACCAATAGTATGGCACTTGCCACCATCTGAAATGGTAATGAATTCTTGTCACATATTTAATTTCACACTTATCCATTTTGGCATCATTATAATAATAGATTTTCAAACATATACTTGCTTGTACACTGGTAACATAATAGGCAATGGACAGGACAAATGAGGTGCAATGGCCAATAGGTTGGCACGCTCGTAGAGTGCTTCTTTAACCATGTGGTACTATAATTTAGTAAAAAACGAAAAGAGGCAAAGAAGTTTAATTTGAAGTTTACATTAAGTATTTTTAGCTTTTTTTGAACCCTCTTAATGAACACAAATTATGACCAATTCACACAAAAAACACGCCCTTTTATGACCACCACCCCAAAATATGAACACCACTACCTGAACTTACAAACATCTGGATTTTATTTGAACTCTCGCCCCATGTCCAAAACTGACAATTCATAATAGGGTACATGTAAACTACAAAATTGTGCACATACTGTAGGCCTACATCTTAATAAGGCGAATAAAAAAAATGTCACTCATTGTCATTTATTTGGTATTAGTTTTATAGTGGATCTTATTTGGTAAAGTCATATGGTGTACGTGCAATGTTCAAATACTGATCACTTGGTATGTTTCAAAGCATTTCCAAAAAGTGTAGAAAATACATATCTGATTTGCTTTTTTTAATCCCATTAGTCATTAGAGCATTTATTACCAACGTGTAGGATTCCAATGTCGGAATGGTAGGCAAAAGCAAACTACCTGCTCATAATCCAGTTTCATTATAGCTTTTTGCAAGTATCGAACACCGCCATGAATGAGTTTTGTACTTCGGCTACTTGTACCAGATGAGAAATCATCCAGCTCAACGAGTGCAGTCTTCAGTCCTAGTTTAATTATTTATTAGCGCACATATCCCAATGCCAACTATTTAATTTTCTTAAAATAATATTTAAAATAAATTATGAACTTTTACACATATTTACCCCTAGACACAGAATCAAGGGCAACACCAGCACCGGTTGCCCCTCCGCCTATCACAAGCACGTCATATTGTGGAGTTTCTTTTAAATTTTGTAACTGGACAGCTCGCGGTAGTAATGGAGTTGTCGGTCGCTGTTGTTTCTCAGCTGCCTCAACACGCATTAAAAATTGCTGCCAAAACAACAATTCAAAATAAGATTTTGTCTATAATAATGATATCAGTGTCATGCAGCTTACCTTAGTTTGGTGAGTATCATATAAAGTGGCGACTCCATATGCAGCTACCAGTACACCACCACCACCAAGTAACACTTTACGCAAACGCGTTGCCATGTTATTTGCTTAGCTGAGAAGGTTTTTCACCTGGTTAGCCTAAAAATAAAATAAATTCATATGACAACTCATGAGTTCATTTCAGTTTTTTTGACCTAGCAAACAAACTTTGAGAAAAAAAAAGTAAAGAATATAAAAAATTAAGAATAAAAGATATAGAAAAGTTTACTGAAACCAGAAGGCAAGTTGCACCAATATTCAGCGATACCTAATGACAAATTGTACAACTCTCAATATATTTTTGGAAATCAATCACAGCTAAACTGAAGGATTGAAAGGCTCAATGATAGATATTACTTGCATGTTCTGAGTACGTTGGTTGCATAGCTTGCCGATATGAATATCTCAAGGACACAATCGATACATGTACAGTAGTACGTCTTCAATTTTCAACAGAATACTTAAATGCATGCAAAATAGTTCAGCTTGTTTCATGTACGTTTTTATTTCCACCATAATCATCTTTTTAGGTTCAGTGGCAAAGGATCGATAATTTACTTTGAATATAAAATTTGGAAAAATTGGAGACAAAATACCGTGCTCGATTATTATCAAACTTGCTTGATTGCCATAAAACCACAAGCGTAGCCTATACTGTACATGTAGGCCTACAATAATGTGATTTTTCAAGTTTACTCGTATTTGGAAGAAAAATACGCAACGTTAAATTTGCAATGTTCATTATTTAGTTTTAAATTATCGACCATATTGCTTTTTGCCTTTTAATCAAAATCGAAAAAATAAAAGATTCTTTTTTTTGCAATTTCATGATCAGAAAGTATCTTTCAAACCCAGTGAAAGAGGACATCGATCTCTCTAGTTCACTCTATTGACCGACTGTTCTTAGTTTATTGAATGTGAATATGTAATTAGACATTGGAATGTACTTCCAGTTTTAAAGCACGGTCACACTGTACATACGTAAAGTACATCTAACAGGTCTACCACAGTTTTAAGCATAAAATGAAATATGTTCGATGCAAATGCTATCGCAAGCAAATAACTATCATGGATAGGAAAAGTGAATTTCATATTTCTAAATTTCCTAGCGCCAATTTTATCCTGTCTTATCCTTATCATCCTTAGATAAAAGGCGATAAGATAAAATAACTTCCCTGGTTTTTCATCTTCGTAATTTATAGGTGCATGAAAGATTTTATTGAAAATTAATACTTATTTTTACGTATATAATTACATAAGAAAAATTCTCATAGAAAGCAGATCACTGTGGTACAGTGATCATTGACAACAACTGACAGCATTAATTGACAGCGATGTTGGGGATCATTGCAACAAGTAGTCGAAATTATTTTCAAGAATCACGTCATCTGTAATTATGTCCAAGCATGGCAACACTTTTACAGACAGTTTTTCTGCTTGAAAAAATACATACTGTAAATCTATAGCCTACATCTCAAAGATTTATCAAAATAGGCATACATTGCAGGTCATGATCACTTGCAGATGCAGCTGTCATTTCCTCGTTTACATTTCTAGACATGATATATACAATGTACCTATCTTCGGCAGAAATAAATCTGAACAGTGCATGTTATCAAAAATGTAAATATGGTATAAGCCCTATAACATATAGAATATAAAATCCATTATTTTTTACAGTAATTCAAGCATGCACACATACCATCAATTGAACCAACAAAACTGACTTTAAATTGTTGAAAAAAATAAGCAGGAGCAAGGCAGTGATAACGGGATCACTTGACGCGTGATTCTAGTGAGCAATATTGCATCGATCGTGACAAATGTTTTATCACTACATGTATATGTTATAATCGTTGGAGAGGATAGCAATAACTCGACCTGGGTTTAGGATATCCCAAGAATTAAGTATTGAATGACACTTACAGTACAGAGAATTGTTTCACGCAAAGGGGTTAATTTTAAAGAAAAGAGCTAGTGCAAACATTACAAAGGTACGTAAGAAAGCCTTATGGGGTACTATGCCTTCAGGTCATCCTTCCTTGACCTACTTGCATCTAGCGCTCGACTCCGGCCATAGCACATCTACTGTGACAAACAAGATTTCGGTACAGTCGAGAAATTTTGCACGAGTTTAGCTCGTACAGAGTGTCGTTTAATACAAGTACAGTTTGTTGGAGTCTAATTGTTTCGGCCTCCAACCAAGTTCCTCACGCCGCAGGATTAATTAAATTTCAAACCCGTCGGAATCGTGTAAGCGAATTTAGAAAGACAATTCTTACAAAACGTCACGGATTCTTCAGCCTCCCTGAATCCTCAAAGGGTGACTTTTTCAACTGATCAAAGTTGCCAGGCATTGACTGCACGCTACCCGAGAAAGGGAAGACTACTACAGCAACAGCGGTAGCGCCTACATCCAGTACAAGCATGTACTTCGCCATAGAACCGACCTCGGTCTATTTTTACAAGAATTAATACCGAAGAAAACTTTCAAGTGACGTCGAACGATATGCCTACCGCATTCATGGGAACAAATCAAATCACACGGCTTTTCTAGGCAAGTCCATTCATTTTCTATTGTTATTTGAAAGTAGTGGTCTGCCATGGCAGCAAACAAAGGAGGTGTTTGCTTCGTAACCTTGTATAAAACAAGGTCATTTGTAAGGCTTAAGCCATATAAATGCCTGTACTTGTACAGTGTATACAAGCTAGCCCTATGGGTAACGTTTTGCATAAGGTGGATAATTGGTCGGCTAGTTAGGATTTACAAATGCTGTATTGTTGTTAGTATAATGTACAGATACATGTAAACTAATTACAGTAGGTATGTCTCGCATGACTCGTACAGACAAGAGGAGCACAACAGTAGGATATATTTACAGTATCATCCTCGATCCCCACGTTCCTTGAACACTGATGCAACTATTAAATCGACATCTGGGTACAAAATAAGATATTTTCAATAAAACTACAGTGAGGGAAAAAAGTATTTCAACACCCTAAGAATGTCGAATAACTTAATAAATAATTAAATTTTTGCAATGAAATGTTTACTGAAACAAATGAAAGATAATCCAAACACGTGAAAATTTCCGCTTGATTAAACTATGAACATTAAATGAATTATAAAGAAAAATAGTAAAATGAAAAGGGGAAAAAGTTATTCAATACTGTAGGCTACTTTCTCCCCATAGGAAGGGGGAGAAGTACTTTGAAAAAAACATCAAGAAAAACTATTAAGAACTAATAGAATATTATAAGAACTATTAATAATTAAGAAAAACTTACTCTATGGAGTAGCTTAATTAAGTTTTTCTGTTGAAAAGTGGCAGTGGTTATTTAATACCTGCGTTATGTGGAGAGGTGATATAAATTTTCATTTTAGTCACGATACCATAAAGGCTAGAACACATGTGGGTAAAATAGATCATCTCTTCACACAGGATTAAAATTATAAATCAGGATTTAAAGAACTACACTGTATTTTCTCCCCATTCTAATGGATTACTTTCTTCTCCATCCATTTTACTATTTTTTTTTATAATTTATTTTATGGTAATAGTTTAAAGCTGGAATTTTCAGAAATTGTCTGGATTATCTTTCATTTGTATCAGTAAACATTTTACTGCAAAAAATTATTTAATAAGTTACTCGACATTTGTAGGGTGTTGAAACTCACTGTATTTCTACGACGAACTAATATCACGTATAACTACGAATTGTAAATTAAACATTTTTTTCCCACACGTTAATTTTTGTACCCTATGTTGCACGCACAGAACGTATATTGATCTATTTATGGCGCTGTTTTGAAATTATTACATTTTATTCTTAAATCTATCTTAGAAAAATTTTCATAGATAACGGATCACTGGCAGACCATGGCATTGACATCCCATACTCAATTCATTCATTAGAAATAATTTTGACACTAGATACAAGCAAATGCACTTGCACTTTCTATTGCACGAGTTTAGAAACGATAATGTGCACTCTACATGTAGTTGTTGTAGCTATAGTGTCAAAAGTATTTCTAATGAATGAACTGATACTGTAGATTGCTCAACTCTGTGTCTCAGTTGCTGGATGTAATTAACTGATAACCTACAGATATAATTAGGCTACATCCTACAAATAAACATTAGGCCTACTAATACAATCGCAATGACGGTAACTTGATTTGTTCTTAGTTGTGACTTATATGCAGTGCTAAATTGGCACATCATTATTTTGAAACAAAACTCATGAATATATGTTAGCATATTAATGTTCATGGGCAATTAAATTGTATAACTGATGTTGCAAAAGCAAATGCATGACTCATTATTAAATTAAAGGCGGTCTTTGTCTGCATAGCTTGATTGCTTTCTAAATCACCCTTAAATAAACATACTCCCATAAAAGTTGATAAAACGTTTCTGGCCAATCAGTTTGCAAAGAAATCTCAGATTTCTGATAATATATATACATTTGAGGTTCTCAAACTTTTCTCTTGTGTCACAAAAGAAAATGTTTACTGTAGTATTTTTCTTTTCTTTTTAAAACGTTAAAATTCGATCTTTTATCCTACGGTTCCATACCTATTTTTACCGTAAGCGAATGGGCAGCAATTATTGAAATGTAAAATTTTCGATGTGATGATAAGTATTTTCTTATTTATTAATCGTTTCTCCAGAAAATGAGGTAAACGCGACTCGGCTCATCTATTAAGTGGTAGGGTATGAAAATTAATTGTTACGACTAGATTCGAGTTTATTCTCTACCAATATTTTCTTTGCTCAATGTTTCCACCTAATCGGTCATCATCAGGAGCTCAAATCGATTGGAAACGCATCATTTTTGTGAAAAACAGAAGATAAATGGCGGCAATGTTTGAGAACAGCAAATAATATGAAGTAGCAATTTTTGCTGACATACATGCATTGCAGATATTTTACAAACTTCTTTCAGAGCACAACTGAACGTTGAGCGAAATAATAAATATTGGTAGAGAATAACTCGAATCTCGCAACAATTAATGAGGCAAACAGTCCAGACTGTTCACTACCCAGTTCATTCATTAGAAATATTTTTGACACTAGATAAAACAAGTACAGCGTGCGTCCTCGAGGTCAAACCGTGCTGCTAGATCACTGCAGGACTGGAGGCAGTCTTTGATAACAATAAAGGCAAAACTTGATCTTGCACAAGAAACGTAGATGATGTCATAGCAGGGTGGCCACAGGTCAGGGAAGTGACAGGGAAATTTTGCCAAATGAAAGCAAAATGCTCTCCCTGCACTCAGTCTGCTAGCTGCTCCATCCCCGATCCTCTTCAGCTAGACTTGTAACAAAATCTAGTGTTTTGCCAAGCTACTCATTGCAATTGTTATTTTTCATTATGACAAAAAAAAAATATATGCATTAACGAGTATGTTTTTGTCAGGGAAAAGACAGGGAAATTGAAAACGAAATTTTTTTGGACGCCCTGCATAGTAGCACATAAGTTATTAATTTAACGTTAATCTTAATCTTATTTAATAAGTATTCTTCGCATGGGCCACAAAGTGTAGTAAGACGGACTTGTACTGTATGAGCCATTTCAGAATTTGCAAGATTGTATATTCTAACAACTACCATGTGTAGAAATCTTTAAATTCGCCTGTAAGATGGCATGGAAAAAAATCCTTATGGTAGACAGAATCTGCACCAACAGCCAGAAATAATCGTTAAAGTCGGAGTGTACAAGAGCACCACAGTACACGTGATTAACCATACACATGTTTAATCAAGTTTTAAATTTGAGCATTAATTTCTTACTCAAAACCATGAGTACATGTACAATGTATGCAGACTCAAATTTCTTCAAAACCAGTTTGTACTTCCTTTCTTTCTCCTCATCAAGGTGGACTTCTTTTACGGAAATTCGTAAGTCCGGAAATGTGCTAAGAATTTTAGCCAATACAATCATAGAGCCCAGCCCCAAGATTAGTTGTTTGGTAAAAGAGCATCTTGCAGCGTGTTTAAAATAGTTTTCGAAGAATGCAATTTCCTTAAATAAAGCGAGCTAACCAGTAAGCAATGAATTACAGCTGTAGTTTCCCAGTCTTACCAGCAAGACAAGGATTTGCTAAAAACCTAAAAATGGATCCATGTGCATTGCTAGACAACACAGCATAGGTTCAAGGTTTTTTTTAAGCAACGTTATTATACACTGCGCGATATATAGACCTTCGAGATTAGCGAATTTCAATGGGTCACTAGAATCAATTTCTGATAAACAGGCCGGATAATCACCTTCAAAATAAACACTTTAGTTCCTAGTATGCTGATCGATAAATAAAACCGAGCCGCATCAATGTTCAATGTCAAATGAACGTAAAATATGAAACAGACAGGAAATTAGCTTACCAGAAGGGGAGCACCGTCAAATTCGTTAAATGTCCACCTAAACGCACTAGTTTACCGACATATACACATTTGAAAAACTAATACAGCTACAAACTAAATTATTTCGGCGACGTCCAAGAACGTCCTACAAATATATAACGCATTCGCTTATCCAACGATTACGACGCCTGGTGTTCACATAACCAACTATTTCAAAGTCAAACAAGGGTCGTTCTCTAAATTCTGGCAATTTTCACCTCGAATCTTTGTTGCACCATAAAAACAATAACTAATGTCTCCTACTGATAGGAAACCTGGAGCAAACGCGACTCATCATCGAATTGAATAAAATTCCAATGTACTTCTTATACAATTTGAAAGTTACAAAATTTACAATTTTAGGGTGGGAGCAGGGTGGAGCGCTTATTCCAGTCGTTTACCAACTGATTTCGAACCAGTGTCGCGTAGTGATATTGCAGACTCTTACCACTTGGCGACACTGGTTTTCAAGCGACTGGACTAAGCTCCACCCTGCTCCCACCCTTAAGCAATACTGAAATTGCTGATACCATATCATTATCAGGATTCCTGATTATGATATGGCGTAACCTTGGAGGGGGCGGGGTTCGACATTTCATCAATTTTTCCATAGCACGTATACAGTAATATTTTTTGTGTCAAAGGGTACGTATTCGTTGGCACTTAGAAGTAAGAAAGTTAACTTTTTTACCACTAGCGCCAACCAGCGGCAAACAATTGGTAATGCATTTAAATTACCAATTGTTTGCCCGCTGGTTGGCGTTAGTGGTCGGAAAAATTAACTTTCGTACTTCTAATTGCCAACGTATTCGTACCCTACATAACTATTCTAGCAGAGGTACCCACCTATTTTACCCCTGCGGACCGGCAAAAATAGGAAAAATATATTTATTACGCAGCCCGACCAATATCAGGATTCCTACAGAAATTTCATATTCAACTTTCTTGATTTTTCCAGGTTTTTACACAAGTTTCCCTGGTAAAATTATTCATAATTTTGCAAAATCGACACAGGAAAATATTCAATATTTTGTAAAATTTACTAATGATAATTTGGAGAAAATTTCAAAATTAACATTCGAAAATTTTCAAAATATTACAAAAATGTTGAGAAAATCTTGAACATTTTGCAAATTTATACTGATAACATTTTAAAAAGTTTGCAAATGGGTCCTGAGTAAACCACGTAAAACATTAATGTTGGAATGTGGCAAGATTAATTCGCCGAATATCCCCGACTTTTTCAAAATACGATTGTAAATCATTCTTACCTGACTTTTCCAGTCATTTCGAAGTTCCCTGACAACTTTTCCAGGTATGCGAGAACCCTGATTGTTTATATACAGTAGATGTTTGTAGGTCTGCTTTTTTGGTTGGAGTTTCAGAATCCAATACTGTAATGAAATGTAATTCCAAAATGAAAACTAATTCAAAATAATTAGAAACCGAGATGGACGTCCGAGCTTTTTCGCGAACCTTGTCCACCGGCGCATCATAAGTATAATAGATTTTTAATGAGGGGGGAGAGTTAATTCAAACTAGGACGGCTGTACCCATCTAGAGTACATTTGTTTTCTAATCTAGGTTTAACATTGATTATGTCTAAACATAATAGATATACTTTATTCACAAAGTACTTTTTTGCTGACATACATGTAGTCAACCAGTATCTGAGCTTTCAGAGATGAACTTGTACATACATGTATTCAGTAGTGAAAGCCTACAGTTCGATCAAAACATTCAGAACGGATTTTTTCCTGTGCTGCCTTTTCTGTAATTATACACCTAAGCCGATCATCTCATCGTATAATTTGATCACATTTTCCACATGTCTACATAATGCAAAGGCAAAGTAAATGTTTGAGCAGCTTTTATCCATGTTCATGCACGGATACATTTGAACAACGTTGCAACGTGCAGTAGGCCATCAAATGATTATTACTGGATATTACATGTACTGTACATCATGACTTCGAATTGAGCAATATATGTATAACATCCGCTATCCGGCGTAAAAAAAGCTGCCACATAACAGTTGATTGCGGCTGGTATTATAAAGTAAACAAGTAATTTGTAGTGTCTGTTTTACTCCAACGTTATTTACTTTATGCACAGTAGGTGCATACAACTGCAACTGTATTTAAATTACTCAATAGATGCCACTTAGCATCGCCATGGTACGTGGCAGAACGATTCAGACATGTATCGATTACGGACCAGAATGTAAAAACGCCGGGTAAAACGGTAAAGGTTAGGACATCAACCTCTTGAAAAATTACTTTTTTATTTTTCAAGTTTTATTGCAATGGGCTTGTTTTAATGGCTATAATGAGGAAACTCAATTTTCGTAAAAGTTGTTTTCCTTGCATAGGTGTGACAATATTACAGTTAGAGCAAAATCTTCCAAATATTTGAGTGTTTTTAGTTAAAAAAAGGGCTATTCCGTCGTTGCAAAACTGTGATTGTTGTAGAAATACTGAATGCACATGTACATCAAATCTAATCTGAAATACATGTACAGTTCCAAGATGAAACCATTCATTGATATGGTAACATTTATTCGTTTTCACCTTCTCATATTAAAATAAATGTTCAAAACGTATTTTCAATTTGTATTTTCGTCAATGTATTTCAAAATGCTTTTTAATAACGCGAGATATATTTTGAAATTCCATTAATACTTCTTTCAGTCTTCTGGTAATTTTCATAACCAAACTTTTGCCAGTCAGGATACAAGGGTTTCGCAAACGTGTTGGACGTTTGCCAATTAATGTTTCCCAGTATTTAGGAAAAACAGGTTCATTTGTGGCAATAAAAATTGGCTAAAAGTGTTCACACTCTCATGTGAATTTTAAAATCAATATACATGTAAACATGGCAACAGTTGTCCATAAGAATACCTCAACACAAAAAACAGTCAGCGGGATGGAAAACAAAATTATTCATGCGCCAATGTCGATCATCCTCTGTTTGTACAACAAGAGTCAATTATGTGATTAATTTAAGTTATTTTTCAGAGAAATGCTTTGAACTGTTTTTTACATCGTAGAATTTATTCATTACAAGAATCTATCTGCAGCAAAGCCATGAATAACTCCTCGAAAAATAGAGATGTGCATACATGTATATCGTGCACGTTTCTTTTGGGATTATATTTCCTATCTTTGACTACTTAATAGATCCCACCTGAGGGATGAATAGTGTTTGCATGGTAATAATAATAAACACCGCATATGTGCAGCTCTTGACCAAGAGCCATATAACAGCTGCAGCAGCATTCAATGCTAAATTGAGCGCATATACACTTTACGCAAATGATACAACGTTTTTAATGCTAAATCATATGAACCTGCAAGTTGGATGTAACTAAGGTTAGTTTTTCTCCAGTAACTTCAGCATCTTAGATTTTGTAAAGCACTTTGTATTGTATACTTGTGTCTTGAATTGTTTAATCGTTGCAGAGATATGCCGATTTATTGTTTTTAATTTTTTTTATTTGCATTTAATGCATTGAAACGGTTAATGGTTTTCAAACCATTGTTAGAAGTTTTGCACTATATTGGAAAAACGTGAAGCGCTTTTAAAGAAGTTACATGTACATGTATATAAAAATGACGCCAACAACAAAGTTCTTTTCTGAATTTAAAGTGTTAAAAATAAGAAAAAATATAAAATGATATATTGTATTACAAAAGAGTATACTTACAAAGTTTTTTTTTTTTTTACTAAAGTCTAAAATAATTACATGCTTTTTACATACTAATGTTTAACATTTATTTCTTTAATAAGGTAAATATGAAAATTATTTAAAATGGAACTTGAAATAAAATAGCATATTGAATAAACTAAAATTAAAAATTAAATAAAAATATTTTTATGCAATGCCTGATCGTGGGAATTTCTTTCGAGGATCCAAAAACTTACTTCATATTTGCAACAATTTTGATCTATAAAAATGAACATTTTGGTCTATTGTATCTTGTTCAGTTGTTGCGGGCAACTTATGGGAAGAAACGGTCTGCAACTTATAATATCCTAGAAATATTCTCATAATATGTAAATTTACATTTCGAGCATCAAGTATTAATTTGTTATGAGAAACCGTGGGTTGTGCTATCACATGCCTATCGACTCGCGTTTTTGCGAACTTGCAGGGACCACAAGAAATCGTAAAATGTGTAAGTTCTTAATGGGTATAGTATTAAAAAAAACGAAAAATGCAATTTATAGTTAATATTATGTTTAATATTTTGTTTTAAAAAAAATGACTAAACAGCGCAATAAAGGAAAGGAAAACAGTGGATTCCAAGAAAAGAATCCTCATTGTTCGAGAAAATTAAGTGCTTGAAAAGAAGACGTGTAGTTTTAGTTCGTAACTCGGAGGGAAAAATAACATAATTAAATTCTATGTGATACTTTTCGGGGCCAGCGCTATACATTGTAGTTTGTATTAAAGTTATTTTTTTAAATGGAAGGTTCGTAAAAACGAGAGTCGATTGCAGTTTTAAAAAATGCATAATATGTACATCCTGCAGTCCTGCAGTAGTACAGGTAGACGAGTGCATGCATGTTTTTTAGACTAAGGGTGAAAGAAACCATGTGGGTTGCAACCGTTTCTTGTTTTGGATTTAGCACCTTTGTCTTACAACTTTTGAAACAAGGATTTTAATAAGGAGTTTTTTAAAGTAACTGCATGTGCTCAGCTGTGCTTTATCAAACGACAGTTTACACCAATTCGCAATCTGGATTGAGTGCCAGATAAGATATCGCTTAAGTTAACACAACATCATTATATTTCAATATTCAGCCTCATTTGATAAAATTCAAAGTCCATAAACATTCATAGACGTGTCGCACCGGAATTACGGAATAATTCATTCACGAAAAATGTTCCATATTCATCCAAACATCTCTGACTTCGTAAATTCAGGTAATCCGTTTGCACATTGTGCTGTATTACCAGCCTAAATGCGCTAGAAAAAGAAATAAAAAAAAACTGCAACACACGGAAAATAGTGGTTACGTGTGGATTTTGTGCAAAATCCACATTTTAGTCATTATACTTAACTAGCTCGAGAGCGAAAAACCAGGTGGACGTATTTTTGTCACGAATTATATACATGTAGGTCAAATTTTTAGCTAAGACAAGCAGAACTTTTCATAACATTTAAACAGTATCCAATCTTCCCGTGTAAATGCACTAGCTGGAGATGCACATCAACAAAGCTAGTATGGATGCAGGGTTACTGGGCAACTTCTTTTATGTTATGGAATGATATTGCAAAGGCCTACGTCAATTTTTCTCCTATCTATTTCACTTTTTAGGCATCTGCGCTTGAAATAGCAACAAAAAAGCTGAATCCACATCTTGTTGGCATCTAGTCGTCGATGGAGCTGGATTTACACCATGGCTCGCCTAAATTCGTTCTATGCTAAAGCAGCATTATCGTGCGCTGCCGTTTTAATGGTATTGTTTTTGTTCTACACGAACACCAAGACGAATGAAACATCGAATAGCGGCAGACACTGGGAAACAAGAGGCCAAACAAATGTCGAGAGTGAAACGAAGGAGTACAAATCCGCCATCAATGATATTACAAATTTTCCAGAAAAAGAGTCCCCTGGACCAGTATATAATTCCAGTAACCAGATGAAAATGGGTAAGCCCCTTTGGTTTCTTGGTCAGAACTCTTATTTATCAAACATTCGGTGAAAAAAGACACGCACGTGCACAGTATACGTAAATATGCTAAAACTTTCTGAGTTAATTAGTAAACTGCAAAAACATGTGTAGCATTTAGAAGATCATTTTAAAAATATCATACAATTGTATCATATATACAGTATATATATATATGTAGATGGCAATTAAGGACAAACAAATCATGGTGTTCGTTTCTGTATTTTGCAACGCAGTTTAAATAAAATATATATTTTATGCCAGACTTAATTAAAAAGCGACACCGTTTAGCTCAAAATTGAATCACAATGCATATATATCATGTTCAGATACCAATTAAAAAGCAATTCCTGGTATTTTCACATAGAAAGAATTTAAAAATTTGTATAAAAAAAAAATAATAGATCAAATTAAGCTATACGAGTCCTACTTCACATGAGAAATTCAAACTGAAGTTATAATCCTTCTTTTATAACGACAGCGTGTATTATAATTTTTACTATTGCCGATTGCTGGCATGATGCTTTGAGATCATCTTTGTCAGACTTATAGAACCAGTTACAGTAATTTGCTTTCAGCAGCATTGTATGGTAAAAAAAGTTTTTAAGCAAGTGACTTAATTGCTTTAGGATTTTAGCGAGCAATAAAAATTCCTGAAATATTTCATAGAAACGTCCAACTTAAAAACGTTTATGTATAGATAGCTGTATATATATTTAACGTTAGAGGAATCACTTCTCGCCATTAACGCACAATCTATAAAAAATTACTTAGAATATTTTAGAACGCTCAGTAGTCCATCATTAAAATGTAGTATGGAGAGGCAGCATGCCATTCAGTGTCTTCAACGTTGGTGAGGATTTAGTATACTATTTGATATACAGTAGAAGATATATATTACTGTATAATTTGCCTATAAAATCTTGAAAATTCAAGGAAAAGTGTTTCAAATTCTAAAATGTTGCTGGTGACGTATTTCCAGTGATTAATGACAGCGTGGCACAAAGTTTACGGGAACAAGTGAGAATACTCTGTTGGATAGCTGTAACCGAATCCACTGTGGAAAGAGCTCAAGTTATCAAAAAAACTTGGGGGCAGAGATGCACCGAATTAGTCTTTATTGGCGACAAGAGCACGAGCAAATTTAAAGACGTAGTCACGATAGATGTACCCAAGGGGCGCAATAAGCTTTGGGACAAAACCAAAGAAGCATTTCACTATGTTTACCAAAACTACTATGACAAAGTAGATTGGTTCCTGAAAGCGGATACAGACACCTACGTTATTGTGGAAAATCTGCGCCTCCTGATCGCATCGCAAGATCCTGCCAAGCCAGCTTATTTGGGGTGCACCATTAAGTTATATATAGACGAGGTGAGCGATTTTAATGTATTAAACCAAAATTCATCCACTGTGGTGAATTTATGTATAACGACCTTTTCTACAACATCTACAAGTAATTAACAGGATCCTAAACCCTGATAAATACTAGTCTTAAGTTGCTTCTACTTTATTTTTGCCAGCCCGGTTAAGTTCAATTATTTTAATTTTCTTCCTTTTATAAAAGAAGAAATATTATTATGGCAATGTTTAAATTGTTGATTAGATGGAAGAAATTTAAAAAAAAAATGCATTGATGGGAAATATGGAAAATTAATGTGGTGCAATAAAATGATGACTGGTTTAACCGTATTTTTTGGGTTATACTGCTGGGTCGCAATATGTTTATGTAATATAGTTTTGGATTTGCATTATTGAAAACTGGTGAAGTTTCCTAAACTATATCTATTTCACGTAAAAGTAAACATAAAAATAAATATATACATGTATGTCTACGTGATAATTAAAACATACCTGAACATATGCAATTAAGCATTCCTGAAGTTGCAAGCCAAACGTTTGTTGTTTTTTGAAGGGTTATAACAGCGGTGGAGCCGGTTACGTGTTGAACAGAAAGTCTCTGCATCTTCTTATTAACGAGGGTTTCAAAAACTCCAGATGCGATCAGGGATACATGGAAGATGAAGACGTAAGCATGGGTAAGTTTACGAGTTCTTGAAGAAATAACTGAAAATGAGCCTCGCTCCTACCAAATTAAATTTCATGCATTTTATACCTTAGGTTATTGCCTGGCTTCGGTTGGCGTTCTTCCAGGCGATCCTACAGATGGCAATGGGAAAAATCGTTTTTTTCCATTTGAGCCTGCTGATCATGTGTCACCGGGTCCTTACGGTGTCCAAGGATGGTACTGGAGGGCAACATATAAAGCAGGGGAAAAGGCAAGTATGGTTTGGTTGTACAGTTAAAAAACAGAGGAATTTGCTAATTTGCTTTGCCTCCCTCTCCCCTCCATCACCCATGCATACTTCAGGCAATTCTTAGTATCAGTTAATTCTTACAGAGATATAGTCATAATTCTTCAACCAAACTTCATTTCAATCTGTAAATGCGTCAGAAAAGTTAATTAGGAAATATCAGAATAAATATATATTGTGCATATGTATTTAAGGTTGTAAAAAACCCTATAAAAACCATGCTTTATATTGTTGTGAATAAAACCAGGAACGCACGTTGCCCAAGAACTTAACAGCTGCATGCATTACAGGTTGCCATGGCATTGACGTTGGCTTTGTCTAACTTTAACATAGGCCCTTTTATTATTCGATTAAAAACACCTGTTGAGGGTATACATGTAAATAATTTATCACAAATATCTGCGATGTTCTCAAAATGTGTTTGTTATTAGGCATAGTTTATTGAAATTGCGCATTCGACACCGTTAACTGTAGCAAAAATTAAATATGAAAAATTCATATTGTTCAATTATCGTTTATGCAAGGAAATGTTTGGGATACCACTTTCGCGGAAATGCTATAGTACATATATAAACGCCATAACATATTTTCTTGCAGAGTTTCAAATTCAAAAGTAATTACATAAATGATTATTTTTTTCGACGAGGCCTAATGGTATCAGAAATTTCAAATTTACCCAATTAATTAAAAAGTAAACAAGAATTACAGAATACTAAATTTTTATATTTTTTTGAAAATTCACATGACAGTTTTAAGTTTCCTGCACTAATTAAGCGATAAGTACTCATTTCCTACAGCATATTAGCTGATTAAGAGGGACATAAATCAAAGAAATGATTTATGACACCCATATACTGTACATAGGTGTCAGGTTTACTTTAGCGTAGACTATGTAGTGATGGTATATTTCATAAATGTGGAGTTTTGGCGTAAATTAACTTTAAATTAATGTTGAATTATTTTAACTCTTTCAGAATATTAACTGTTGCAGTGACACGTGGATTTCCTTTCATTACGTAAGCCAGCAACTGCTCTGGAATATGGAATTTTTATTATACCATAGCAAAATATTTGGAATAACGACCTCTCTACAGCAACTGAATCACGATGAAAATTGATGCATTTAATTTTATCAAGGATGAGATAAAGAAATTATTTTTATCGAAATTCAGTTTTAATTTTGTATCAACATATTTTGGGAACATTTTGAAACAATCAAAAATTCGAATTCACAATTGTCTCCACATGTACCACATATTCACGTGTGGAATGTTAAACAGGTAGAGCTGATAATGTGAGACCTTATCCATGGCAAATAATAAGCCACATTGGTATACACGCCTGGAATTTTGTCCAAAGCGCATTTTATGCCCCAAGAAACTATGCCGATGAGGCGAAACACTCCATCTACATCCAGAAAAAGCGGGCTTCCAGAATCACCCTGGATATTAGAGAAAAGAGAAGGTTGTGGATCAGTTGTGTTCAACTATTTACAATGAAATGCTTCTTTCATTATACATTTTATTTTTTATTATATTTGTTGTGGATTGTAAGTTATCATGTGTGGAGAAATCGAAATATAGGGTTTTGAAAGGTATTAAAAATGACACTGGTATGAACATTTATGACATAATTTTCAATTTTAAATTACTGTAGATTGAATCATGAATTAGTACATTGAACTTTTAACATTTCCAGTTCAAATAATCTGCGTTTCACCACTGAAAATCGCAATTTAATTTTAATATAAAATGGTCGAAGATAATTAATGCGCTTACCTGGCATGCATCTTTGCCTTCTTTACCTCCAGCACAAATATTGTTTTCATCGACTCGCTTCTTAAGTTGAGAGAATGTTGTTTGGCATTTTTGAAGATCAAGAATTTCGACAGAAACCTCTTGTAGGGTCGAGCTCATTTCCCCATCTGTTACATAATGTCCACACGTGCATATATTTATTAATATACTGTGTATGCTCAGGTGCAAAGATATGACAATGTACATGTACAAAAGCTAAGCATAATTGTCCGACATTCTTGAGTCTTTAAATTTTTTTAGCATTTGGACATGAGTGTAAATTAAAAGTGATAGTTTTTTTTTTGAAAAAAATTGCATTCTCCGTTTCATTTCATGTAAAACATGATATCACCATTTTAAATAAATATTTAATAATTTCAGGAAAAAGTCCTCTAATATTTCTACGTGACGTCTGAAAAAACGAAATTATGGAGAACAATTGGAGGAATCTGTTGAGATAAGTAAAGAAAATTGGAGAAATGATTGTCTTTTTGATGGTCTTCAAAAAAAAAATTTTCTAAGATTTTCATCATTTCACCAATGAAATCATTTTTGATAAATTGGAGAAATTATTGAAACAATAAATTATCCAATTTTCTTGACTATTATCTCAGCAGATTCCTAAAATTGCAAAGCATAAGAAAATACATACTATGTTTAAGTACACCCCATCCCGCCACAATACCGAACTGTCCAGCAAAATTCTCCACCTTTTCTGGTAAGCAAATTGGGCGGATCCGACTGCTAATTTCCACAGGTTTTCTCAACCTTATTAAGGCAATGTCATAAAATCCTGAGTGGCTCTTGTTATATTTCTCGTGACTAAACAAAAAATACCATAATCAGAAAAAGAAACGTAGCTTAACGTTAATTTTAAAAATAATTTATACTATTTCATCGCACACAATAATTTCTTCTATTTGAAAATGGTCACTTTGCTCTTCTCTACAGGTGATCCCAAGACTGACTCCAGCATAGGGAATTATTTTTGGCCTGAAATAAACCAGCCGATTAAAACTAGGTGAAATGCATTTCATAATTAGCAGTTTTATACCAACATTTTGAAGCAGTGAGCGGCAGTGATAATGTGACGATCATCTATCAAGGCTCCGCCACAGAAGATATTACCAAAAGCAGTAATGCCAACCTAAAATACAGAAATTTCAACGTTTGTCAACATATGTAGCTCAAATTTGTAAAAGAAAAATTACACCCAAAATGCTCACCAGCCATGGATACTTCTGGATTTCACTTCGTTCGCCACCGACAATTCGAGAATGCAAACGGTCCCTTAATCCACACTCTACAAAAGTAGTATTCATAATTTAATTCATCCTGATAACTAAGATATACATATAAAAATTTACCTGATTTACATATAAATAGCAAACCTTAATTTAAGATTTGTCATATATTGAACTATTCAAAACTGTAGTCTAAGCCCTTACTATTTATCAAAACCACGATAGAAAATATTCAATGTCAAAACGTTAACAAATTTCCGGAAAAAAAAACAATCATTAGCTTTTAGACTCGAAGATAATAAACGTAATGCTACTTCACTACAAAAAATAACCGGACGTTCAAAAAGCTTGGATGTTCTCATGATAAATACCACAGAATTGAGCTGTTTGTCCATCTGTTACAAAAATCAGTTAAAAGTTAGCATATTATATAAAAGCAACTGATTTTCAAATACAATCGTTGATATGTACAGTATATGTACCTTTGTAAGCTGTTATTGTGTCGGTCGATTCCAATTCCTTGAAATTTAAAATAATATACAATGTACATACTTTCAGAAAAACACCTTGGTCGCCATTTAAAATATATGTAAATATATTTGGGGAATAGGGAAGATATTAAAATGAGTCAGATATAAGATAGCATTTTCAAATAGAAGAACAACAACAAATATTCAGAAATGCTGCCAAAGTTTAAAAATTCTCATGCCACAAGACAAAACAAAGGCAGATCGAGCTCTTTTTTTTGCTAGCATTCCAGAAGTCAGTAAAATCATTAAAATATTTGTCTTACAGCATCCGGTGGCGTTGTAAGGTATACGCCCAATGGCTTGACCAGCGAACAAACAAGGATCAACAGGTTAAGTTTCATTACTGTTTGGTAATAACGTATTAACAAACGAGGGTCTCTTCTTCAGTGAACTTATGCTCTAGTTGGAACAGTAATAATGGCGACAGATCACCGAAATGGAGGAAAATATGAAGGGCGAAAAACTTTTCAATAAGACACCAATTGGCACAACAGCTGACGTCATTGACGGTTGGTATTCTTTCCTGACAAGTTTCCAAAAAAAATGGATGCACATGTGTTTGCCACTAAAATTGCTGCAAATTTTAAATAATTTTACGCGCACAATTGTTGATTTTATAACTCGCCCCACCTGATCTTTCATATGGATACAAAAGACCAGGAGAGTCATGAAACATTCCATAAAAAACTAAACGCGCAATATTCTGTATATGGATTAATTTTAAAACGCTGAACTTGTCCAGTATTATGCATAACAGGTGATATGCATAATACGTGTATTGCATTTAATATCACGAAGTAACCGTTATTGTTGATTACTTTCCTCGAGATTTAACTCAAGACGCATACAATTTTCCTATGATCTGGGACTCAATTATTGCATACACGAATGTTGCACGTTAAACCAGTTAAACACTGCATCAGCAAGAGTTGACAAGTTAGTGTTACTTTACTGCACCATACCAATCAATGAACGCGATTTTAAAAGTTGTTTTATCTCAAAGTAAAACAATCCTAAAGCATGGGTGGAAAATTATGTCCCCGACTCTTAGGGCCGCTTGTCCACAATGGCACGCATCATTCATATTAAACACAAAAATGCATGCAGGTACACCATTAAGCACAATAATACATGTATGTCTACAGCTAGAAATTTAAAATAATCGCGGTATTCAATTTTTAAAAGTCATATTCCTAAAGATTGATTGTTGGCGAGTAGTTTTATTAGTGAAAACAAAATCTAATAAACCTCGTTCATATAACATGTGAGGGTAATTTATGGTTCATTCTCATGAAACAAGTAAGTATGAAATATATCTGTTTATTAAAACAAGAACGTGTGCAATTGCAACAACATATCCTTATTTCGCTAAGAACCCTTTACTGACTTTTGAATCGTTAAATAATTTGTGGATGCAGTATATCGATCAATTTTACTTTCTATTTTGTACAGTATATTAAAACACTTTTTGAACAGATAAGCACCATAAGTGTTGCAATTTGGTCTTAATTGTGTCAACAAAACGGCAACGACTGTTCCCATTCGGGTTTCACAAAGCACTAAATCGATCTTTTGACAAATTGATCGCGAAAAGTAAACTTGTAACATCAACGCAAAGCGTGCTCTTATTTACACAAATACGCTTAATGTATCCGTACATGTATGCTTTCCCCGATCCTTGTTTTTCCGAACTCAACCATTCGAGCAATAAATACGTTTTCAAAATGTTTAGAGGGTATGATGGTTTTCTAAATTTAGCATAAGGCACAAACTAAACTTTGCATTCCGCGAGGTAACAATCGATGAATCGTCTCTAAATCGATTTTCCGACCAATTTCGTCAAAAGAAGAACGGAAAATTCGATTAAAAAATAGCATTTGATTGCGTCAAGCAAATGTCGTTCATTGCTCGTTCAATTAATTTATGCAAATTGAACGAGCTTTCCAGTTATTTTCCAGTATTAAGCAACAGTTAAAATGTGTTTACTGAATAAAAGGAAAAAGCTTTCTTTTGTCCCCTCCAAAAAGTTTTCTTAAAGAACTCGGAAGTCTCGGTTAATACTTGAGATCTTCAAAAAGGAATCATTTCTCGTCAACGCTTGCTAGAAGTAGAGACCAACCAGGAAGTTATAGTCAACGAATTAATACAATTAATTTATACAAATACAGGGTGTTTTTGAACTCCTGGTACAAACACAAAATGGCGTTAGAGTCGACCAAGGTAAACATTTTTCACCAGATAACCTAGGGGTGCCGACGTCATTTAAAAAAGTTATGAATGTTTTAATTTTGGAAATT
>JAQGBX010000871.1:0-29653 GCA_034698745.1 Megaphyllum sjaelandicum
TCTCCTGTTTCGATCCGATGCCGTTGGAACAAAAGGACGGCAGACTTGTTGAACTTTGCTATCAGCATAGGCTGGAAATATATTATTGACACATATGTGTTTGCAGAAACGCAATGCATTTTATTTTGATCAGGTGCGCCAACTTCATCATAGGGGAATACATTTGTAATGACAAGTGCGGCACGTGGAACGTACAATAAATTAATAGAACTTATACGATCAGTTGATGTTTTTTTGAAGGAAAAATCGGAAGTTTTTTAACTGTACTGTACCGTACGGTACTAACGTAAAACTAATCTGAAAACGCCTTTGTAAAATTTTTATGTCGTCTTCTTGAATTTTCCACACTTCGAAGCTCGGTTTTAAACACGTCTGCACACATCTTTGTAAATCAACACGCCAGTATTGCACAAGATGAAAGAATTACATTAAGGACCAGACAAGTTTTTGGACATGACTTTTTATTTTTTTAAATAACACTTTGTTTTCGATGTGTGTATTTTCACAGAATTTAAATTACTATTTGCTAAATGAACATGAATGACTATATATATATATATATATTTTAATTGATGGTGTGAAAGTTTTTGGCACATCTTAAAAACCTTCTGCCATCTCTTCTTGAAACGGAAAACATACTAAGCTGAATTGTGTCCCTATATCAATGCAGTTTACAGCAGCTCGCATTTCTCCAGCACACAAAACGCTTTCTGCTGCATAATCGCCATTTTGGATGCTGGGCTCGTGATGTCACCTGGGCGTTTGCTGTTTAAACTTGGACTTTTTCTCTTTCTTTTCGTGTGTCATTTAATATTATATCTACAATACTTTGTACTGTATATATTTCTCAAACCCGATGATTGTTTTGTAATAACCCTGTATTATACACTGTACATTCATAGCCGTTGTGCGCTGAACGTAAAGTGCAATCGGAGATAACGGTTGTGCATGAAGTACCAATTAACAGCTCGTGAAGAGCCCGTGGTTTACAGAGATGAATCACGAGAACGGATGATTGACTGAGCAACAGAAAATACATGTACTAAATCTTGAGTGAGCAACTTTAATTTTGCAGGATTTTCAGCCATCCGCTCAGAATTCATCACAGGATGTCGCTCGTGAAAGCAAGCAAGAGAAACCGTTGTCACTTAGATAAATCCGCTTCCGGAGCCACGCTTCTTGAAGATGACGGCCAGTGCTTCAGTTCTCTGACGACAGTTTTCAAACTGTTCGGCATTCAGTTCGGAGCTGACCGAAGCTCAACCCGACAACGTTCCGTTTTCATCGCCCGCTGCATAATGCTTTACATCTGCACTTCCGGCTCCATTTTCGTCACCTTTCTTCTGGGATATCATTTGGCATACCGAATTCGCGACTTTACGCTGATCTGCGTTTGGATCGGTGCTCAGTCCTTGGTGATAACAAGCTTTGTTTTCTACATCGCAGCATTGAGCCGCCAGAAGAGGATCGGCAAAGTGGTCGAAGATTTGGCGAGAATTGTGGCCAGTTCCTCCAAAAACGAAGGTTCCGTAACCTTTGTGCGCCGGATGTGCAAGGGACTCGTGGTGTCGGTGTCCGCTATGGAAGTGACTGTTATCGGCATCGC
The DNA here is from genome assembly GCA_034698745.1 of Megaphyllum sjaelandicum. Classification (NCBI taxonomy): domain Eukaryota; kingdom Metazoa; phylum Arthropoda; class Diplopoda; order Julida; family Julidae; genus Megaphyllum; species Megaphyllum sjaelandicum. The sequence continues at coordinate 1,607 of JAQGBX010000871.1, forward strand.
GTGGATGGATTTCAATTACTTCCGGATCCGTGACTCCAAAGATCTGTTCAACGACATCTTTTTCAACATTATCAAAGTAAACCATTACAACTTCTACTGCTTGTGGGGTGTTTATTGTCTCTACCAGACGATCTCCAGCTATTTTGTGCAGATGTACGCCACCTTGCTGCTGGTGATATCCATCTCCTTAAGCGTCTGCCTGAAGAACTTGGTGAACGATTCTTCGAGCTCCTTCGAAGAGTACCGGAAGAAACACCAGGAAATTTGTCGCCTCGTACGACAGACCGACGTCCTGTTCTCGCCATTCCTGTTCATTACACTGATAAGGGACGTAGTCATCGTCGTGATGGTGTCCAGAGTGCTAAAAGACAGTAATAGGTTTTTGGGCGGGTTTAGTACGTCGTGCTTGTTGCTGCAGTCGCTGCTATCTTTGTGCGTGCAGACTTACTGCGTCGCCCATCTGAACGAAAAGGTAATGAAACGTTCCTCCACCAAATAATTCCTATTATGTCTTTGAATTCCTGGCTGTTACTGTTGGAACATATTTTGCCAGAATTTACTTTTGTAGAGGGTTTCATGTTCTTGATTGAGTGATTGCATGAGCAGGATGTCCCCGTTGAGTTCTAGCCTTCAGTGGAACTTTTTGTTGCTAATTGCTTCCAGTTGTTTCCATAAATTGCTTACATAAGTTTGTTTACACTTTTCAGAAACAAACAGCAACAATAAGTCGCAGAATGTTCCTCTGTGTTTCCTCTAATGTAGTGTTGACGTAGCTTTCGCTTTGTTTAGTTTCATTACATGCATAATGTAATTAAATTATGTAATTGTACAGTCTGTTAGTATAAATTGACAAGCTTAACACATCGTCTTCGGTAATTAGGCATCTACAAATTAATCTTGCAGTTAAAGTAGACCGATCACTGTCTGTTACTATGGGAGCATGCTCTCAGCGCTCACATGCTGCTTCATGCAGGTACCTCTTTGAAGCACTCGATGACAACAAGTATGCTTGAAGCACCATATGTCACATTTAGAATTGATTGTGACGAGTGGAAAATCTACATTATATCGCACGAACGATCATGGCCATTGCAAAGTTTGAGCAATGCGTTTGTTGGGATGCGAGTGATAAAATGGCAGCAGGTGTCTTTGATCGTCTTGCTCCAGGAAACAAGCTTAACAAGAAGGTCAGCAACAACTGTTTCGAACCCCTGATTGCAACTTTAAAGTGCTATGGCATTCAGTTTGGCGCCCACGATGCAAAATGGCATCGCAGTATTTTCACTGCTCGCTGCTTGATGATCTACATGAGTGCTTCCGGTTCCGTCCTTACTGCTATCCTATTGATCTATCACTTGCGCTACAGAGTTCAGGAAATCCATCTCCTTTGCTTGTGGATTGCTGCTCAATCAATGATTATTGCAAGTACGGCATACTATATCACCGCCATATGTCAGCAGAAAGTAATTCGCAAATTGCTCAAGAATATTGCTCTTACCCTGAAAAACTCGTTGGGCGTCGAGGAGACCAACTTCCGATTTGTTCGAAGGCTCTGCATTGGTCTCTTGGTGTATGTGTTCACCGTGGAAATCGCGAGCATCTGTTCAGCTGGATTGGAGTTGTACTTCGATAGCTCTAACCAGTCTATGTTGGCGGACGTCTTCTTCAAGATTCTTGGGTTTCAACATGGGCCTTATAGCATGTACATATCATCGGCGGTGCTTGGAATCTACCAGTTTCTGTCCAGTTCTTTCTTACAGATCTATGCCATCTTTCTGGTGACCATTACGATGTCCCTGAACCGTTGCCTGAAGAACCTGATGGCAGATGAATCCTCGATGACCTTTGTTGACTACCGTAACAGACACGAAGCGATATGTCAACTCGTACGCCAGGTGGATGCCCTGTTCTCGCCCTTTCTCTTCATCATCCTGATCCGGGACGTGGTAATCGTGGTCCTTGTATCCAGGATGCTGAAAGACAGCACAGGCTTTTGGGATGACTTAAACGCTGTTTCGTTGGTGATACAGTCCGTGGTATCCTTGTGCGGACAGACATTTTGCGTTGCTCTTCTCAATGACAAGGTAAAACCCCTAGGCTCCGCTTCTCTAGACACGGAGACTCTGGAGAGACGTAGACTATAACGCGTGACCTGTTTTGTAAGTGCTATTTTGTGAATCACTGTCTTTGTTGTTCTGTCAAAACTGGTCTGATAGGGCATTGGGTAATATAATTCTTACAGTCTGTGCCATGAATGTTAATAGATTCGCGTGCCGATCCTTTCAGTTGGGAAGCAAGTTCCCAAGTCCATATGCCCACCTACTGTACATTTTCTGTAAGAATGTGTAATTTCGATATTGCAATGCCCATAATTTTGATACACCTCCAAGTGCCTTTCGAAATTAACAAAAGTAACTGAAAGTAACTATAGACGACCATTTCTAGTCTTTAACAAACGACCGGCTGATTACCCTAAATATTTGTATATTATTTTCTTTTCGTTGTAAAGAATTGCAAAATTTTTCGAATTTTTAATATGAAATTAAAAAAATCTTTGGAATATATCTATGAATCTCGTACGTTATGTCTCAAATATTCATATTGTCTTTGCTCCTTCCTTGTATTTTTAATTGTTTCACGTACTTCTCTGGAGTACGTGGACGATGGCCGCTGAGTCGAAGCTCTCAATGATAACAATACTACAGAATTTTGTGAAAGATTACAAACTATAATATACTGTACCATGGTTACAACTGTGGAAATACATGTACATATGCATGTACACTGTTTATACTAGCTAGCTTATACTCGGCTGCATAGACTTATCAAAATAAACGCTGTTAAGAGCTACCATATGGACACTCCAACAACGATTCTTCAGCAGTTTTGCATCATTCTCAGCAATCGTTGCAATGAGTCATCATGCGCATTGAGCCGCTTTATCTTTGAAGCAATTAGGTAAAGTACAACTGATTGGAAGTGCACGCAGTCTGCGTCGCTCTTAACATTTCAAGTTTAGGGCGTGAATCCAAACTTCCAGAGGGCCTGCCTTAAATAGCTGCCATGCAGCAACACTTCATCATTCTAGCATGGAAGCCGACCATAATATAGATAAAATGTGCAGTTCGGGTGATGACAAGGGGCTTCTTGGCATCGGCGTCCTTGCCAGGAAGTGCCACGACAGGGACCTCAGCTGTTTCCACCCCATCCTCCTCGGCTTCCAAATCCACGGTATCTCCTTCCGGGAGGAGCAGTTCCGGCGGAAGTGTTTCTTCTGGAATCTGACGGCCCGCATCTTCATGATCGTGTTCACGTCGGTTAACATAGTGCTGACTTTGCTGATCATTGTCCTGCACGTGATCCACGATATCCGGGTGTTGGAGGCGTTCTGCTTCTGGATCGTCCTTCTGGTCATCGTCGTCACCTGCCTTTCGGTCTACATCCAGGCCATCGTCAGGTGCGATCGAATGTTCCGCTTCCTAAAGGACGTCCAGCAGATCTTGATCGAGACTGCCGAGGACGCTGACCGCACCGCGGACTGTCTGAAGAAAGTATGGAGCTTCTGCATGGCCAAGCTTTTCGTTTCCATGCTCTTCCAAGTATTGGAGCTCGTAATCACAGCCCTGGAGATGAACTTTGGCCGCCACAAAGAGGGCTTCTACGACTCCATGGCCAGGGTTAGCGGACTGGAGGACTGCTCCACCTGCTTCATCGTTTACCAAATCTTCATCCTATACGGCGAGATTACCGCCAACACCTTCATCCGCCTCTACGGCTGCATGGTCCTCTGCATCAGTTTCGCCTTGCAGTTGGCCCTGGAGAACCTGAAGAACAGCACCAAAGCCACCACCTTCTTGAATTACCACCGCAAGCACGAGCGGATCTGCGAGCTGGTCAGGGAAGCCGACAATCTCTTCGCTTCCTTCCTGTTCAGGACCCTGACCAGGGATTTCATCATCATCGTTCTGTTTTCGCGAATGCTTAAGAGGGTGGACAACTTCTGGGATGTAGTCATTTCCTGGTACCTCATACTGTGCTCGTTGACATCGCTATTCATGAAAACCCGGTACACTGCCAATCTTAACGAAAAGGTACGGTTCTGTGAAACTGGAATGGTGCAGGTTGTACGATGCATGGGACAACATCTAGTTTTATGAACTACCTTTTTACTATTTTCTGCAGGGGTGCACTCTTGTATTCAAGGTTTCGCGAAAAATATTTTTCTGGAAATTTTCACAATTTTAGATGATCGTACTACAGGAAAGCGACCTGGGGCTTCTTGTAAAATTCACTTTTTCCAATCAACGTGCCAACGGATATTTCCATTGCAACATGTACCCATATGCGCTAATGACAGGATATATTTGAAAAAAAAAACTCAGGTGTTCAGCACCTGTTGTTCCACTATTGTGTATTAATTGTTGTGTTCATTGTTTAGTTTTGGTGCTTTTGTGTCTTATGGGATTTTCTAGTGACCTAGTCTCGCCAGGCCGGAATTTGTCTCGATGATAGTTTTGGGCATAACATTAAATATTGTCGATATTTTTTGTTGTTTTATTTAGAGAAATGCTTAGAACTTGTTTCCGTTTCATTAAAAAAATTGCCAACTATATAGTCGCAACGGGTAGAAACGAAAAGTTGTATTTACTATCTAATTAACGCGTCGAAAATTCAAAAGTTTAAAAATATTTAAGAGACAAAAGTAAGTTTCACCTTGTAGACTATGCAAAAATATCGAAAATCATTTATTTACATGTCCAACCAAAGAGCTTTCCTCTTTTATGAAAATTGACCATTTTTAAATTTGCAGGTTTACACATCTTTAGATACCCCGCCTTCCGTGTGCAGTAGCCCTGGTCAGGAAAACGAGGTATACAACCACATCAAATTGAATAAGGTGTCCCGAAATCAGATGAGATTATCATAAACAAGTGACGTTTTACGTTCTATTATACCAGGAGCATATCAGCCATCTTTTGTACATTGCGAGACTGTCAGCCAATAAGGTCGGCCTGACCATGTGGGGCTTTTTCGTGATTGGCAAGGGACTTATTTTTACAGTAAGTGACCTGGAGTAAAATTTAAAAAAAAATGTAAAACCCATTTCTGAAATTGTGAAGATCAGTTTTGGCTTTCAATTCAACGTGAAACAGGCTGATGTGAAATCGTTTTAACAATTAATGAATTTATGAAACTTCCGTTTATGGCACATTATGAAGTGGATTGGAGAATTTTCTATAACCAAATTAATTTTTAAACTTCATCGACCAAAATTTCTTTTGATTTGATTTTTAAACATAAATGAAAAATCGTTTTTATAACTTTTTACGGAATTGGTTTTTTTCTTTCACAGGTTTTTATCCAAATTCATTCTATTCTATTAATGCCATCATATTTATAGTTATTAACTGTACGACACAAGATACAAGCTGTCTCAATTTCAACACATTATTTTAGGAAATATTTGATAATATGTTTCAATAATGATTTTTCGATTTTTTTTTATTTTCATTGTTTTGTTTTTCAGACCATCGGTACTATGATTACATATATAATCGTGCTGTGGCAATTTGGATAATCATATTTTTTTTTATTGTGAAGACTTTTGGATTTGCATGTATGGTGAATAGAAGACAACACGTGTAGTTTAAAATGGATATAAATGTACATATGGCTTACTTATAATATACATTATATATACTTATTTATATACCTAATTTTAAATTTTTATGGTAAAAATCAAAAAAACATTTAAAAAATAAAATTAAAACTTAATTTTGAAATATATGAGCATAGATCTAGAAAATAATACGGTGACAAATGATTGATACAAATAAACTGCACATTATGTGACCTCAATAAATTTAGTAAACAATATTAATTGCGTAAACTGTTACTCCAAATACATAATTAATAAAGTTACATTAATATGAAATTTATTCAACAGCCGCGACAATTAATGCAACCCAGAAAAAGATTAATATTTTTTTTTTGCATTTCGCAGAAATTAGGTAGGGCTGCATGGTTTGTTGATGTAGCGTTTTGGCCTTCAATGGCCTTGTTCAGGTTCACGCGTGAACCTGAAAGGTTCTCTCGGTATTACTTTCTTTACTTAAATTGAGATATTGTGCCGTCAAGTTTTAACTTTTTAAGGAAAATAAAGTTTATGCTGTTTTATTCATGTGAGACAAATGTAAGGACCGAGGTTTTGTCGCGCAAAATCATCGTTCAGCTTGTAATTTTTATAAACCATACCATGAATCATTGAAATTCATTTGTTTTAGATATTATAATCATGACGAGAATACGTTCCCATATTACCGGTATTTAATTCTTGATTTGTTTCGAAATCCGCGTATTTTTAAATAAAGCTACTGGTATAACATAATTGAGCTGTATTGCTAATTTGCTGTGGAGATTCGATATTATTTTAGTTTGAGATTGAATCTTCAAATTTAACTTAAATTATAAATCGTTGTGAAATTCGACATAAATTCCGTACACCCACAGGACCCATGACAAGGTTGCCACTACTGCTACGGTCTCATTACGGTTAAACATTAATACTTTATCTTAGACACATATAAATGCAATGTACCAAATTACCAATATGTTATGACTAACAGAGCCATCTAGCGGGCTGACTTTAGGATTTCCCCAAGACGAAGGGGCCGCACGGTGGCGCTGGCACGCCTTCGGAAGACTGGTGTCATCCAAGCAGCTGTGTTTGGTTTATTTTGGCTTTACTTCCGTTTCATGGCCCCGAATCTGTGCTTGTTTCGTTTACAAGGTAAGTCATTTCTATCCCTAACTTTTTTTTACAATCTGGTCCAAAATCAGCGCAGGAGCTTTTGAACAACCGAGCGCACATTTAAAATCAGCGGCTAGCTAAAATGTCGGCGAATCGCAGTTTTTTGAAGTTTATTTTCAGGTGTGTTTTAGGCTTATCGATACTGTCTGACATAATGAGTGTATATTTTGGCTGACTGTCGTGAGATACTCGATCAAATCATGTAAATTAATTCGGCAATATTGATTGTTTTTGCCGTACATCTTATTCAACACCTTTAATAATCAATCAGCTGTTATCGTACTTTTAACGCCATATGCAGTTGGTTTGGAAGTAGGTGTCTTTTTCCCTTGAAAGTTGTGTGCATGACAACGAGCAAGGTCGAATAAGTCTTTAAATAATACCAGTTTTGCTAAAGAAAAAAATAATATTGTGGGTATAAGACTTATATATACAGTAGTTCGCAATAAATGAAAATGTTGATTCGTACTGTACGTATGATCAGTATAATCCCATAAAATTGCATAAAAAATTAAACGTTACATTTCACCGTTTTCACGATTATGTTATTGATCGTGTTGAATATATGTTATCTTGTATAGAGACCACTGTATGCATGAGCAATCGTTTTGCGATATACATGTCTGACTTAGTTATATTTTCTTTCAGCCAGGACGCCTTTCTGCAGGGACCAGGTGAGATCTAGATGCCTTCCGATAGCCTGGTCATGATGAAAAAATCATTCTTGTATTTTGCCTACGGCAGCAATTTGCTAACTGAGAGGATACGTATAAACAATCCCAGTGCCATGAAGCGCGCTGTTGCCAAACTACAGGTGAGCTCATGCAATGCATTTCATATTTGCATTTCGTAATGTTTTATGGACCCTCTTTAAGAGGGTCAAACTATACAGTTCCATAGTGATATGTAGATAAACGTGTCTTCCTAAGAAAATTAGACAGATTGATCCTTATCTTGCAGCTTGCAATAGTAAACAAAATAAAAGGGACAGATTGGGACACGTTTCATATGCAATTCCATTCGTGTAATATGTATATTATTGGCATATGTAAGGCGCATTGGTTCAAGATGAAATCCCCTGCATTCATCTTTTGATATCATGCTTAATCTGTGGAATTGTGTTTTGACATTTTTAAAATAACTTAACAGCTGAATTTTAACTCATTACAGCTTGTGCATGGTTCCGATGCTTATTCAACCTTTCTTAAATTTGTAACTTAAATGTTTGTGGAAGGTTTAGCATTTTTGAACCAGTAGTTACTTTCCAAAATCTAACTGTGCTGTCATAGTCAGATAACTGATCTGAGTTGTTTGCAGTTGGAATTTGTGGGACTGGTATTTGAAAGGTACTGAACATGATGTATTTTGTTAATGCTCCAATTAAGTAGTTTATGGACAAATGCTGGGGTAGTTCATCTAATCCCCCAATCCTTTCATTTTTCTATGCGTACTTTTTGCTTTTGATAAATAATTTTATCTAGAGTTTTCTTCCCAATTTTCGAACAATTTGATGATAGCAGTGTTATTAGAATGGGATGAAGCTTAAAATACATTGTCTTTTTTCAGGGCTACAAGCTGGACTTCACTGTGTTTGCAGATGCCTGGCATGGCGCAGTTGCTACCATTGTCCCTGATCCTCAAAACTGCGTGTGGGGGGTTATGTGGGCACTGGAGGAAAGCGATCTTCGTAGTTTAGACAGGTTAATAAGCATTTGATTGTTGCCTCGTTTATAAATATTAGCAATTTTATAAGTAATTCTGGAGCAGATTAATCGCTGTTATGCGTTTTTTAATAATATTTTAAATTATATAACTCTACCATGCTCTACGTATTTATTTATACTACGCGTAGTTACTTTTATTGTAGTAGACTAAGTAGAGTGCTCAAAGTTGGCAGTCAAGTCATGTTGGAAAAATTCTCATGTTATTAAAAAAAACTGTTGAAATATTTAAAAATGTAATGTGAAATGAAGCGACTCATGAATACAAGCAAAATCAAATTATACCAGCGTATTCATTTTTATATTTCAAGAATTTGCTTAATGACCACCTTTATGTTGATGTTAGATTTTTCTATTCTAATCGGAACAATTTGTTGCTTTTCAGGCAGGAAACTGGCTATGATCCTATCAACGTCAGTGTGGAAACCTCAGATAATGAGAAGTTTGAATGTCGTTCCTACTTGCTGGTGAACACCCTGGGCGAGTCCCTAAAGCCTTCGATGGTGTACAAAAACGTGATCATCAAGGGTGCTGTGGAGAACGGGCTGCCCAAAAACTACATCGAGTGGCTAAACAAAATTGAAGATAATGGCTACAATGGCCCGGTGGAGGTGAAACTGTCATTCCGAGGTTGAGAAACCTGGTCAGGATCTGATGTGTAGTTCTTTTATGTATGTATCTTATCATGTGTCTCCTTAATATGGGGATTTTTGAATGTGATCTAAACGTGTAGAACAAGGTTGAGAGTGCACTTGTTAGGGTAAGTCACCAACCCAAGTTGTGCTATTCAGAATGCAACCAACTTGCTTGTCACTCAGGGCCTCGGTTATTTACTGCCACCATAATTCAAGATGCTGAGCTCTTCAAGTGAGTGGGCGTTGTCATACCACAAGTGATATTTAGCGTTCCCTGAGCAGTGTTTTTCAAAAATCAGTCTATTTGCAGGACCACACAAAAATTCCACGAGAATTGCAATGTGGTCACAACATCTAACTCATGCAGGATATTTGACCCAGATGTTTTCACCCATAAATGATTTTTCTCTAATCGCACAAATACGATGCCTTTGTTTTCAGAGTCAATTTTTTGTGTTCAGATAATTCAAGTAATTGTTGTGATGGTTCTCAAAATCAAGCTATCTTTGATTGTAATGCTGTTCCATGATATCTGACCTTAACCATCACTTAATTCAATTAATAAACAGTTTATGGTAAATTGCAGGGGTGGGTAATCTGTGGCTGGTGCAGTTTTTTACAATGGCCTGCCATGCCACTGCATAAAACCAGTTTTTTTTATACAGAGCTTATTAAATAAGTACATGACTTTGAAATTAAGAATAATTATTGCTTGGTTTTAGCTAATGGAATGAGTGGGGCTGGGGTGTTGGCTCGCTGTTCAATTTTCAAAATGACTTGTGGCTCACATCTAAAAAGAGGTTGCTCACCCCTGGTGTAACGCGAAATTCCTTAATGATGAGGTGGTGAAATTATCTGCAAGAGGAACTCACTGTTTCAGTTGTGTAGACACCTAATTGCTGTTTCATATGGTTTGAATAATTTTACTTTAACATGCGGTATATAACCCATAACAAGCCATTTTTATAGACAATCTCACTTTAAGGAAGGATTATACTTCCAGATTTATGATTTATGAAATATGACTTGTCTAGATAAGGCTAATTATATTTATAAAATTTTTCCAATAGCCCTTTTATCTTTTAAAAAGTGTCTGGAATCCAAAATCAAACATGCAGATTTGTATGGGATGATTTGTGCATGCTTAATTTTTGATTTTGCCACGTTTATGTGTTTAACGTGAGAATGTTTAATTTTGTTTAAAAAAAAAATGAATAGCTTTAGGTAGGTGAATTACACTTCAAGGGGGAAACAAGCCTGGATGTTATCTTTACTTGAAATGTGGTTGTCTGCAAAAACTTTTTCCCATTATGGGTACAGAGGTTATAGATCAAAGTCAAATTTGGCTGCTACTAAAGTGCACGGACTACATGATACTTGGGCAATGTCGTTGAATTATGGCGCAGCATTGAGGGTTTGTTAAGCCTGTCAGTTGTATAACCTGTAAAATAATATAATTTGTCAGCCACCTTTGAATTGTTTCGTTTTTTTTTTAATGGATTCATTTCCCTCTATACTTGTTAAGTTTAAATTATTGATTTTTGCCAGTTTTAAAATAGGATTAGCAGTTATTTATTCTTTTGGTTTTAGCCTCACTGTTGTTATATTATTATTATCAGTATTATTTCATAAATACAGTATACAAAAATGTTTTCATTGCAGGTATACATGACTGCTCTTAATGAAGCCTTGAAAAGTGTATAAGGTTTATATTAAACTTTGTCGCTGGAGTCTTACCAAAATATCTGTGGTTAATTTTGAAATACTACTGAAATGGATCTGGTTTAAATTAACTGCATACAAGTTCAATGGATACCAAGATGTGAGGGCTTGTCAATAACTAAAGTAACAATATCTTCATCTTTCTTGTGAGTACATTTAATCAAATATGTGTTCATATAAACTAAACAACCTGACCAAGATTTTCTATAACGTGTTGTACTGTCCTACCAATTCATAAATTAATATCAGTGTGTCAAGCTATTCAGCCATGAACCTTTTTATGTTATGCAGATTTTGGTAGAATGATGTTCAAAACTATATAACTGAGATTTTACGAATTCTGCCTTTTTTAGAGCTTGAGGTTTAGCCTAACCCTGAAGCATTTGCTTTCAGTTGAAATTTCCGGATAGGTTACCAAGTTTAAAAAGACTTAAATAAGTACCCACAGTAATTGGATGTATTACTACTCATGATAATTTTTGGAAAGACTCCGAGTGTAAAGTTTCCATCTTTGGCCTGATCTCATTTAGACTTTAGCTATGAATTAGCGGGGCCTTGTGTTACCGTACCGCTGACAGCAAGGTACCACTGCCAAGCTGGGATTGGTGGTACAAGGGTTACAGGATAAATGTGTAGCATACTTTATGCATGTGTATATAAGCGAGGTCGCACCCTGCGGCTCACCACTGCCACACCGTGAAACCTCGATTCAAAGGAAGTTTTATTTTTTGTACCCCCAATGTCATAGTACAGATGATCGGCACTTCAGTGCCTTGTCAAAAGGGTTGTTTCAAAAAGAGGAGCCATGCTGTGGAGCTATCATTTGCGAGTCTACGTTTCAAATGTAACAGTTGTCAATACATGTAATTTTATTTACATATTCCATTTTACCTCAGAAATAAGTAGACTTGGTTAGCTTTCCATGTTCTTAACATTCTATTAGTTTTCCTCGTCCAGAAGATTTTCAACAGTGAAACCTACTACATTTTCTAAATACAAACATTTAACATGAGTTTTTTGCATAGCCTATTACTTTAGTTATGGGCGATTTGTTCATACAGTATATTGGCTATAATATAGGAAACTTAATTAATCATATCATAACTTACTGTTAAAATTAGTCCCTGGAAAAATATTTGTATACATTGAAACCAATAATTAGCCCCTGTGCTGTTTATTGTAAAATGAAAAACAGTAAATGGTAGGTTATTCTTATACAGTAGATCCAGAAAATTCTTTCATCCCAAAAAATCGTTTAGTTTTTAAACAATAATATCAATGGCTCTTGATGTTGGACACAACTAACTAGTTTTGTAGTGGGATGTTCTTATATGTATATGAAAGAAAGTTTGGCTTATGGTCAACTTGAAATATTTGGCCTATGATCGAAATTTCGGAATCTAGCGTTCATTGATCCATACCAATGGCCCTCTTTTTGAAACCACCGCACCGAAGTGGGCATATTGCCCAATACCCGGCCCTTTTTTCTATGCACAGAGCAACCTCTCCGACCATCCTGTCGTGGACGATTCTAGACATGCTTTGCTGATTTCCTTTTTCATATTCACAGTTTTGGATGGGCACGTCAAGCCCCCTTTTGGACGAGCATAGTGCTCGGCCAATTTGTAATGCTTTGTACATTTGTGAAAGACTTAGACTCATTAAAGGTTTTTTCGTGGCATTGTTGTCCAGATGGCTCTTTGCTATTTTTTTCTCAAAATTGCTTCATGTTGAACGTGCATACGCAGTAAAAGAACCGTTCTATGGGCATGGTATCATGGTATGACTGAATCTGAGAGAAATCTGTAGTGAGAACCTTGTTGAAGAACGATATTTACCTTTAGCTGAAAAATTAGCAGAAAGATAAGGACAAACTAAATAAGTTTTAGAAGAATTTTTATTTGATCGAATAGAATTTGGAAATATTTTTCTTTAAAAAAAAAAATTCAACAGCTATTTGATAAGAATAAGAAAACACACAGCACGACCAATAACGTTTCTCTAAGAACGACGTTTCGCCACCATGTGTTTTGATGTCTGTTTATTATTACATACTCAATTAACTGTGGGAGTTCGGTAATGATATACTCGAAAATTATTACTAAAGTTGAAAATTAGTTGTTTAGTTACTTTAGTATTTTTCCGTTCAGTAAATCTTCCTAAAAGTTATGTAATAAAAAAGGCATTTTTTATCTATGAAGTCAGCACATTTTTAAACAATTTTTATTAAGTTATCCTTCCCCAAATGTTTCGTTGTAATTTTTAATTTTTATTCTATTTTCTCGTAAGCCATCTTGTTGCTAACCATACATGTACAATATACCTGTATTTTCCATTTCTTTCTTGACTTTGTTTTCTTTTCAATGTACATGTTCAGTGATGTTTGTTTTTTAACCTTCATTTTTCATTTTACTGCATTTTAATATTATATTTTGATTTGTCATATTCTCAAGTTCTTCTCAAATATTGAGACATTTTTCCAGGAACGACATTTCCCAATTGATCCACGGATATCCATAAGTCCATCGTAAAGTGTAATTATGTAACGGAAATTGGGTCATACATAACCGAATTTATATTTCTCATCATTTTGTCACCACCACCACACATTTTGTAAATGGGAGTGGTTCTTGAGTCATATATTCCCTTAGAAATCGTTGTTGCTGTGGCAATGTCGTATCACGCCCAATTATTTGGATGCTGATATGAAGCATTATTTAGACAATAATTTCATAAAACGTAGTATCTTATCAAATTTGTGACATGTGCAATGCAACGTTCAGTGTCGATTGCTGCAGTCCAGGATTGTCTCCACATTCTAAGCTCAGTCCAGTTGAAGAATAATTCATATAGAGCAACAGTAAGTATGTATTTATTAACATAGATTACATTTCATGTTTTGATATTCAATTCTTTTCTTCTCAAGCGTGTTTTAGTCAAATATTCATTAGTTAGATTCCGGTAAGCCTTTAGTCTTGAACCACCACACAGTGAAATTTTGACGACATTTTTAGTTATTGTCTTTGTTTGGTCATAGATTAGTGTAAATTTCAAACTTATTGTAAATTTACAAATATTTATCTAAAAAGAGACACGGGTTTATGCTTATAAATTAGTAAAATTCCAAGATGGCTGCTTTTTGGGAGTGCCGGTAAAAAGCATTCAACAAACATACATGTACAAACACTGTAGGTGAATCTAGATAATTGCGTTAATTTGTTTTATGAAATAAATTGCAGAGCTAATTTTTGGATAATGTGGCCTTAATAAATCAGAATAATGATTTTGGATTGATTGTAACTGAATTTATCTGGCCAACCTACAGACATTAATAATGTTATGAATACACGTGAATTAATTGCTTATAGTTCTATGATTGTACTTCTACGGAGTGGCGCTGTCATAAAGTGTTCAAAAATACTAATTCTTTATGTATCTGTACAGACTGTATAGATACATTATTCATATATACATAAATCTTGATATCAGGATTTAAATTTCAAAGTCAAACATTTATAAAGACGTGGCGTTCAGTCTGAGCAGAGTACACACTATCTCAGATGCATAGTGACAAATATTTGCGAAAAATGTGTACTTTATTACCATATAAATGGTGTAATGCGTAATTACATTTACTTTTTTGTGCTCACACGTGCAAGTTCATGGTGAAAATGTAGACATTTTGTGCATGTTTTAATATTGAAACAAATTACAATCCCAGTCATTTTGACTTATTCTTATACATCTCTTGACGGCAAACAACGAATTGGTTGAACATTTCTCTGACATAATAAATGTAACCGAATTGCAGGCGAAAAATACAATATAGATTGAAATTAACCAATCCGATAAATTTATGCCCTCGAAAGTCTAATCTTTCATGATGTTTATTTGTTAATAGGTAACATGGAACCGCACGCTTTTTTGATATTTTTTGGAATCTTGGGAGTTGCTCCTTTATTCGGTAAGTTATTTAACTATTCAAACCTAATCGCAAAAATTGAACTAAGATGATAATAATACTGCCTGAATTTAAACTAAATATTAATTTATTATGGTGAATACCTCAAGATGAATTGGACAAAATATGGTACTGTCTATTAATTTTTAAAAGTAATTAAGTGTTCTGAATAGCTGAATGAAATTACGGTAGTTGAGTCGTTTCTTAAATAATTTCTATCAATTGATTAAACTAGTTTTTTAAAAATTGTAAGAAATCAAAATTAATAACAGTTTGTCGATTTTTTGAAATTGAACATCTGGCTCGTTCGCACATTGGCTGGTCTTATGGAAACATCTGAAATGATTGTGAATCTACAAGTTTGCCTTCAATCTAGATATATTTCTGTCATGAATGGTGATATATGGGAATTAAAATTTCATGACACCAGTTGTTAAACCATTAATAAATTGAAAATTTGGTCCGGCTATTGTTTTGATGTACGAAATATTATTTTACTAAATCGTTCTTGATGACGAATTCTAACTTTGCAACTAGAGATACCACAGCGAAATTGTGCCTTGGAATTATTCAAATGCTAACTTCTATTTTGGATAAATCGTTTAATTTAACCATAAATCTAGCGCAAATCCATGAGTCGTTTTTTCTATCCCATGACTCTGATAGTTAGCCTACTTATGTACTTTTTGGCGAAATATTTTTAAATCATACGCAAGCAGTATCAACAGTTTGTTATCGCTGTGCAAAGTACCAAATTGCCTAACTGATAAAACAATACCTACAATGATGTATAGTTAATGTTTGTCGACTTTTTATATCACTGGGTAACAGCTGCCCACGCCCTAGTGCCGACCTAGTGCATCGATTACTTTAGTTTGACCTTTTCAGGTCTTTGTCATACTTATTTCACAATGTATGTTAGAAAGTTTCGCCATTTCTGCTCAAATTGTAAACATTTTAAAAATTTTAATATTAAATAGGTGTATGCTTTTTATTTAAAACTACATGACCACACTCCGAATATGACGTTTTTGTTAAAGGGTTCGACTTAAGGCGCAGCTTATCAAAAGCATCAAATTGAATAAATGCCTAATTTGATATAATTTATCTCTTGTTGGTAGCTGAAAAAGTAAGATAAAAGTGTATCTCAATTTTGATACAATTTCGTCGGTAAAAATAAGGTAAACACGCTTCATGTATTTACTTTATTTTGCCAGCTTACTTTATACTTTTCGATTATTTTTTCCGGTATATTTTATACTTTTTCTAGAGCATGATATCTAACTACGGTATGCAACTAAAATATTATGGGGATAAAGCTGATATGTTCCAACCTTGATGATTATACCATATTAGGCCTATACTTCATTCCAAGTTACATTTACCATTTGAAAAATGCGACTATGTGCTATTCATGATTTCTTTCTATGAAAATACATTGAAAGGCAGTCCTAAATTATAACTGAAGAGTTGGACGAAACTGAAATTTGATATCAAAGCTCATATAGATTCTCGGAAATATTATCATCGAATGCCCCAACAAATATGTGGGTCAATTCGATTTCAGGACACCTCACCTTGTGTCGTTTACTTGAAAAACATAAAAATACATACAACGATACCTTCGCATTGCCAGAAAGAGTAAATAAAATAATTTTGAAATTTGTTTGATTTGATAGTGAATGTTACTTTTGTTAAACTACACCCAAAATCGAATAGTTCAATGCAACGATTCAAGGTGAATTTTCATTTTGATAACTACACCCAGTTTTTAAAACCGATTGCTTTTTTTGGTCTTCATGTAGTTTCAGTAAACGTCTTCAGTAACTTTAATTATTAAAGTATTTCTCGCGACAAGCGTGACAAGCTTAAAATATAGTCAGATGTCATACTATTGTTTCGAATCCGCTACCTGCTGCCACCTTCGCAAAGAAATTTAAGTCGATAAGCAATTTTATTTGCACATTTGTAGGATAAGAATAATCTGCTCATTCTCTGGGAACAATGATCATAATTGATAGAGAAAGTTCTGTTGTTCTGTCGAAAAACAAACGAATGATTCAGTGGGCCTAGGGGCAAAATTTTTGTTTGACTTGCGTTAACAAAACGCAGGGCGGAAATGACATAGTGCAGTATGAGAACATTTCCTGCACTATAATGGGCACGGCTACAAAACGTGTAAAACATATTTGACATCATGACATGTATGTTGTAACGGGTTGCCTAATGGCAATTAAATCTGGGGTTCATTTTGAATTTTCATTAAACTTTTCGGTACCTGGGTACATAAGGAAACTTTTGACAATTACTTGCATTTCTCGAATTCATTATAAATCCGTCAAATATTAAAAATTTAAAATGATGTGTGACCCCTTGCACCAACGAGTTTGCGCAAAATCATATTGTTAAACACGATGAGTAGTAATTCACACGCTATACCCAGGTAGCAAGATGACCAAAAAATGACGTCATTTTTTTCCGAATTGACGGGTTACGAATTCTAGTTACGAAAAATAAAATACATTATACTATAATGTATATTTAAAAACGTGTTGACTTAATATCAAAATTATTTTACAACATCTTTGATAGAATTCCGATAAAAACTATTTCCGTATTCACATTTTTGAAAATTTAGTATATTTTTTGAAATATTTCTGTTCTGCTTTAGCCTTTATGTGCAGCTATGCTAACATACATGCATATGCATACTGCAATGCATGCATATACTGCAATGCATGAATATTATTATGGCTGGCTGCTAAAGTTTGTGGTTAAATAATATGTTTACATGCATATAAGCATGCGAAAACGTGAATTATAGCAATCCATTTATAAACACGTGATGTGCTAGAGATATTTTTCTGAAGAGTGCCAGTATACTTATAGTAGTCTTAATTCACAATCGAAATGCGATGTTGCTAATTTGTTTTTCGTTTGTTTCAAATGATGAACTTCTTCAGTTGATGGACAAGTGCAGGGAATACCCACAACCATTCCATCAAATTTGGCAAATTGCTACACAGGAACAAACTACTGGCCATCGGTACGGCTACCAAACAGCTTGGATAACCTGATTTACATCGTCGAAAAAATTGAAAAATATTTCGTTGATAATCCAAGCTCGGGGAGTGGTTCTTATATCGATGCAGCATCACTTGCCAAGATCATTTTGAAAAGGTGAGCATTAAATATGTCCAATATTTTTATAGGATTATATATACGATACTATGTCATTAAATTGCTTTCCTTAATCTCACTCTTTTATGCAGTGTATACATTGCAATTTTTGAAAACGCCGAACAAACCTTTACAAGAGATGCCATGTTTTGAATAAATACTAGTTTTTACATATAGCTTTGCACTTTTGACAATTCCAGAATGATATAATATATAATTTTAGAACAAATCGCACCACTTCCATAATATGACAAAATTCAATTATCAATAGAAATAATCTATATATATATATAGAAATAATCCACATATAATTATGATCTATTCATATCGACCAAATCCGTACCATAGTGACGTCACTTGCGTTGAGGAACTTTATAGCGTGACGTCACGTCGCACGTAAAAATACGCGTACCGTTCGTTTTTTTTATTTACTTCTCTCAAAATAATTAAATTAAGTGCGGCCACGCACGTGACATAATTACGGTACGGATTTGGTCGATCTGAATAGGGCATAATCAACATGAGAAACATGACAAATGAATATGTACATGTACATATTTAAATTGTTGTTGTTAATAATACTTGATCTTTGTCATCTTCAAGTGGATGGTACATTATAAAATTGTATACATGTAGTAATAAGTAGATGAGATTTAATTTTCCCATTATCAACTAATCTTTGAGCCTGTTAAAATAATTGATAGTATAAAATTTAATCTGGTCTACTTAAATTGTTAATTAAAGCCATTTTGGGAAACACATTTTAAATTACGAACCAATAATCTATAATTCTTGTATAATAAATACAAAATTAAAAATTTCGAAATGAACGCATAAAACTTGGTGGTTATATAAATTGCTAAAAAATTGAAACTTACAATGTAATAAATTAACGTAGATTTTTTTTATAAATAATGTTTCAATTCAGGTTTCAGTTGAATGGAATAACCGACAACGAAGGTCTGGAAACAAAATCAGCAAATGCTCATGAAACCAAGAAGCAAGATATTGTTTTTTCCCTACTTGAAGTTAATGGCGGCGGTAATTACTCTGGATCGTTTACCTTCCCTGAGAATGTTCTGGATGATAGGGAAAAGGTAAGGAATTTGTCAAGATAAATTTCTTAAAATATTGCTTTTTAAATACATGTACATGATAACGATACATTATATTGTGAAAGTTTGTGACAGTCCTTTGAAAGCAGTCCAAAGAAAAGCAATACACTCAATACAGTTTTTGAGGGCCATCCCAAATAATGGTCAAATAAATAATTTTAGAAAAAAATATTTTTAGAAAAATTTGATCTCGATGTAATAATGAATGTTTTATGCAATTTCTTGAGATAAGTTTCCATTCTAGTTATATTGGTATTGGTCGACTTGAATTCGATCTGAAACACGGCTTTTTTGGTTGACATTATCTTTTTATTATATCTAGTGTTCCCTGCATTTCATGTTATCAACTGCTATCAACAAGACCTCGTATTTTCCAAGTTATCAGACATCATATGAGTAAGTCAATCTTGACAGATATCTGTTTGTCGATCATAATTTTCATTACAATGCATATTTTTCAGTTATATACTGTTTATACCATATAACCTATTTTCAATTTCTTATATTTGATTGCGGTTCTGCAGAGAAACATTTCTGACGTATAACATGTTTTCGTTGGTATGCAATGTCGAATTTCACTCCGATCATGAAATCTTTATATACGAGACTGTAACGAGAACAATTTTTAGCATAAAACAATAAAAAAAATTGATTTCTTAAAAAGTTTATTTTTCATAATAAACTACCGGTAATTAATATAGATGCGTGAAATTAACTGCACGCTGCGTTTCACGTTCTTTCCATAACAAATTTGAATATTTTAAGAAAAATCGGTTGTTTTCTTTAGAGGTACAGTACTCATGAAGTGCATATATATGTACAATCCTAGAATTATTATTGTACAGTAAAAAAAATATTAAAAAATGCATTTTTGGAACATTTTGTGCTCAAGCCAAATTTAGAAAACAATCACTTTTATCCAAGAAAGGGATTTTTTAACAGTAAAGGGATGTCTGAAGATATTAAATGTTTCACAAAGTTTCACAAACATACAAATTAACCAAATATCAAATTTTCCAGGTACACGGACTTGGCATTTTATCCAAGAGAAAACGGTGCACTTTATGCTGGCAAATATGGAACGCTATCAGGTGGACCGTTGCTTGCCGGTATTGCTGCAAGTTCTGTGGCGAGGACCTTTTTGGTGACAGATCTTCTGGAATCTTCCGAGAAGAATTCTTTGAGCCCATCGTTTTCCACCATGCAAGTGGATCCAATAGCCGGGGCAACTTTGGCTGGTAAGATAGCGAATCACTTCCGAAATTTCGCCAATTGTGGAAAATTTCCAACCTGTCCTTCATGGTCCTATGCATGCAAGGAAACAAATCATATAAAATTGTCATATAGGCCTACCGTATTTCGTATAAAATTAACTTCAGGATGTATAAAATGTACAGTATATGAAACAAAAATGAACTTTGTGTTTAGACTTGGGTCCAATTCTCAAGATTTTTCATTATTTATATGCAAAATTCTAAAATCGGAAACATGCATTTTGGATAATGGATACCCATCCTAGCTATATTATAAACTTTTGCATCTGCCGCTGGTTGTAGATGCATGGGCCCATGGCTACCTTAGCTGTTCGTAAAATTCCAGAAATTTACAATGTACTAAATCATGTCCCAAATCACAAGATAACTAATTTTACAATTGACCATTTAATTTGATTGGAATTTCTAAAAACAACCGAAAGATCCAATGTTGACAAACTACTCGAGGATGTTGATGTTACCACACTATTAAAAAACCTGTCATTTTTCTTATTTCCAAACTCTAGGCGAGATTGCCCAGTCGGTTATTCTCTACGCCTTTCCTCCAAACAGGTATACCGTATTTGGACCTCAAGGGATATGGAATGGCACTAGCTGTTCCACTACATTTGCGCTTCAGGATAACAGCACTTCGGGTGCTACAGATGCCGAGTTGCTCGGTGCGCTGGACGGTAAGTAGTACAAAAGTTTGCCATTCGAGAACCACTCTTCCCATAATGTAGTCTGTATTATAAACTGAAAGCATTTCTGCAGGGATGGTCATTGGTTATTATCTGAAGAACGCGTTCTATGGCTCGGGCTCGAGTTTGAAGCCACTGTTGAGCCAGGTGCTGAAGAGCTACTATGGAAGAGGCTTGCAAGCAAATTCGTTGAACGCCTGCGATCGCAATAATCAATATGGTCAGCTGACGAATGCCTTGTCCAATTCTGCGATCGGATTTGCCGCTGCCTACCAAGTGAAAGTACCAATGTCGACCACCGGAAATCAATTTCCTAGTGACCTTTCCTACCTCGGGCCTGCCATCAATGTAGCTATTTCCAACTTCTCCGCTACCTACCTCAGTCGTAAGTCATATTAGGGCTGCTCAGATAAAATATTTCTTAGTTTCAAAATTGTCTCAATTGCGATATTATATAGTAGTTTTAGGCAAAAAAAATTAAATGTTTTCGGTAAAAATGTTTTTTTTCTGCATTTAAAGAAGATAAATAGCAAGCAACTTTGATTAAACAATTAGCTCTGATTAGCTTATTTTTATTAATAGCATTTTAATTTGTAACTTATCATTTCCGTACTATTTCAGCAAATAAATTTGCATGTGACAACAGCGTACAGGATTTACGTAAGTAAATAATTTGATGTCAACATATTATAGATTCTCTCAAATTATCGTTAGAAAATATATAATTACACGTCCTTTTTCCTGATCATTTTGCAGAATGTCTGACAGAAAATGATGTGTTTGTGGTGATGGACGTCAGTGTAACCGCATCCTATAACAACTTTCAGGAACAGAAGAATTTTATTGGGTACGTTGGAAATTCGCAAAAGATTTAAAGTAATTTGTGTTACTGAACTAAAAACAACTGTATACAGTATGTATCTAATAGACATTAATCTAATTTTAAAATTTAGATAAAAATGAGAAAAAAAGGACAATTTTTTGATGAGTTGAATAACAAAATGTACAGCATATAATTGAGAAATTTGAAAGGATTTTTCTAACAGAGCTATGTCATACATATTTGCAAAATATTCCAAAATTTATTGTTTGAGAAATAATTTATTCGTGAATTCCTGTTTTTTTTTAATGTATTATTTAGAATTTTAGCATTTAAATCTGGGCCTACTAAAGGGAAACATGGCGTAATTCTTTGACATATTTCTTTTCGTAAAGGGCACTTATTCAACGCATGGGTGTGTATCCTAATGGCAGCCATATTGGAGTTTACTCATTTTCTACATCGAGCCGCGAGCCAATTCCATTATTATCATTGGACCAAAATGGTGGCGACATTCGCTGTAAACTACAGTGGTCCAACAATTTGTGTAAAATACAAACGTTTTATATTTTACAAATTCATACATCAGATTATCAATGCAGTGTATTAAAAACAACGTTTATATTTCGATGGCATAGATGGCGGAACCACAGATGTTCCAAATACAATTAAATATATCCACGAAAAATTGCGCAATTATAAATCTAAACAATTGAATTCAAACTTGGCAAAGGTTCCTGGAAAGGTAATACTTGCTCTGTGATATACTGTAATTACTACTTTAAAAGAATGTGTTTGTCTGTATGTGTTTTTTATTGTGATTTTTTTTCTTCAAAATTTTCTTATTTTTTAAATAGTTTTGTGAAACTGAAAAATTAATCCCTGAACCTTTTTATTTGCCAACTTTTACTATAGGAAAATTGTCCTTGTTAGCTATCTTCCCCTCCATTGTACTCAATCTTCTTTTATGTTAAAATGTCTACTAATTTAAAGTTTGCTAGACAATATTCTCGATCGTTCAAAAATACTAAAAAAAAACTAATATTTTAAATTTTGAAATGATTTCACTATCAATAATATTTGAATGGAAAACATCATATTTTGTTGTTTTCAAAGAAAACGCGTTGTACGTAGTAGACAATGTATAAAAACGGAATAAGTGCTGTACTTACATTCAGAAAATATTTGTTATTTTATCAAAAAGGTTGTCATTTTTATATACTTGCAATCATCATCATCAATGAGAACTGAAGACGTCAAAGATGCAATGCATGATCTTAGAGAGGAACTACCAGGCAAGGCTCCTTTTAATATAAATTTTGACATGAAATTAGCATAAACTTAATGCCCCGTTTCATTGTGCTCTTTCAGAGATCACAACTTTGGCCGTTGGTACCAATAAAGATGCTTTGAAAAATTTCGTTCTTGAAGATAAAGATATGTTTGTCCGAACAGGAGAACAGCTGTCCTACAATTTGGACCAGATAATGAGACGGTTGTGCTACGGTTAGTAAATATTTTGAAAATTTTACTGTAAAAAAAGTCGAAAATAAAATTAAATAAAGCAAAAAAATGTTTTCAGTAAATATCCTTCAGAACGAAAGTAAAACTATCACAAAAAAAGGTAACAATTAAGGTTTAAAATTTGCTTGGAATGAAATCAACCAACCATATCTTAGGAACATCAAATTTATTTCGATTGAACTTATTTATCCAAACTATCTAAGAGTTATCAGGAATTTTAATTTTTGTTACATTTCTCTAGAACTGTCATTATTTTTAATAAAGGCTAGATTCGATAATAAATATGAACAGTTTTTATGTCTAGAATTACTTTCTCATAATAAATAAGGAACTGAATTTTTATAAAAAAAAATAATAATAATAATAATAACAAAGTGCTAAATAATGTAGAAACGTATATTAAAGGTGGTGTTTATTTTAATTGATAGCCCCGTCTACTCTCGAGTACAAGGACTGCCGAAATCCTAACAAGGAACTCGAAAGACAATTAGTTGGAGATGCTTTTATTTATCCGAACACATACCAATGGATTGGCATTAGCACCTATACGTTCAACAGAACTGAAAGTAAAGAAGCAAATTTATACGTAAGTAATTCTTGCATCGATTGATGTGTAAATTAATTTATTGTACGTATGCAAAAGAACATCTATCTACATGTACACTGTATATATATAAAGAAGGCCCTGTTTGACAGTCTGAGGACCCCCATTATAAAAGGACAAAGCTAATTTGAATGTTTTGCATTATTTTAATTTTCAGTTTGAATCAAAATATGGTCCTGCGACGTTTTGCGTTTCACGAACAATTGCATATGATGCCCCAACATCAGAATGCTTCGACACATCAGATTCATGTAAGTTTCCAGCGATTTCGAATTGTTCCATTTTTTGGGAAAGCTTACTGTAATAATATTATATGACGTACATGTAAGTACTAATACATGGTTTGTTCGTTGTATTTTATCAGCTCCTCAATACCGTTATAGAATCGACAGTATCTGTAATAATGATAATGATTGTCCTTGGATTTATGTCAATGCTAAGATGAGGACAGGATCCGGGGCTCAGAAATGTGCTGGTGAGTCCCAGAAAGGATTTAATTATTTTAATTTCTTTTCCTAAAATTCAAGATAGTCAAATTAGATTAGCAGAAATCAATAAATAATACAGTACATAATTTCTCAAAGTCACAATCCTAAACTCGAAAATCGCATATTAGCCTAATTTTATGCATGTACGCTGGTGCTGACCATGGCGGAAACATTTCCCAGTAACGATGCTATGCAGAAATACTAGTAACAATTAGCCAACTTCATCACAAACTGTCATGGATCGTGTTCGCTTTTTACGGAATTTATTATTTTCGTAATAAAACCTGTTTCAATTGTAATGTTGAGATTCCTCAACATGCATAAGTTGCTAAAAATAATTAAATCAATGCCATGGAGGTCATTGCAATCATTTTTATCATTTCCTTCTAAATGCAACAAGAATTTTTTAAATTATTATTTCTTAAGTACTGTACATGTAAAGTGTACATTTTATTTATAAACAAATTTTACGATTATTTTTGAAATTCCAAGTGTCAGTATGATGTTGTTATTGAACATCCTAGTCAATAACAACATTGCTCAGCGCTTCACATTTTTCTCATAGAAATTTTTTTTTTACAAAAATGTTAGAACGTGCCTGCGATTCGTGGAATCAAGTCAAAGTCTCCATAAGCCACGAAGGTAATTACAAAATGCATGTAGAAACTTCGAATCTCTTGCAAATGATGGAACTACTTTTTAATAATACTGTATCGCCATTATTTTAGGTTTAAAATGTGGCGCGGGTCAAATATTGGCAACCTTACCAGTTCTTATCACAGGATTTCTATTCACCTGGATATTAAGATACTGACTGGATTAATTTGTAACGTATTGGGATGTGAATTTTTAGCATTGTTTGAAATTACATGTGCATGCGCGCATGATTCCTTTTTATTTTCTGCAAATACTTCCCAGTATACAAAGAATGTTTTTTTCAAGGTTCGCAGAAGAAGAAAAATTAAGTACAACTGTACCTATTCGACGTTTATCTTAAATCTCAGCAGAAAATCTAGTTTATGTGCATTTATTGTATAGTATACTGAATATACATGTTAATACATGCATGTATCTCTGCATTACATTGTACTTAGGCTGAGATAGCTCCTATATTAAATCGGCCATGACCGTCTTCCTATCCTAATCCCATCCCACATATACGGGCAAATTAATTAAATTGGGAATTTGGGGTCAATCAAATTGTATAATGATCTTCCCTGCCACATGGTACTATACAGTATACAGTATGTACTGACTGCAGGGTAAAGAATTGAAATTGAAAGCTGGTGCAATATCGCAGTTTTTTTTAAATTATTTGCAGCACATTGCATTTCATGGAGAACTGAAAAAAACAAAAAAAAAACAACAACAACATGCATCATTTAAAATAAAATGCAATGTATTTTCTGCCGGGATTTAGGATAAATATTGTTGTGCGTTAGCACATTTAACTATCATCTGTTTATCTTCCTTTTATACTAAATCATTGTGGCAATTTCATATACCGATTCCAGTGGGTGAATTTTTTTGGTTAATATTTTTAAGGTATTTGATTGATTATATACTGCAAATATTATAACGTCAGTGTTACAATTTCGAAAAGAACAGTAATGATTAAATTTTGATTTTAACATTACATCCATACCATTCACATTCCTGCTTTCGAATTCGTCCCATATTCATCCATAACTTAAAAATCATTTCAAAAAATCAGAGTTAATTGAAGAAAAATAACGGGTGTAATTTTCTAAATTTTTTATATTGCGCATGTAGGTTTAGGGTTTCATGGTGTCACAAATTAAGACAATTAATTAATCATCACCTTTTTGTACAAGTTATCCCTTTATATATATATAGTACCATTTATTTTCTCATATCTGTAAAGTACTACTGAAATCATTTCCAGAAAAAAAGGGTTATAAAAATGAATTTCTTCAGATTGACTATAAAATTTAAGATTTTAAGTTTACTCGTGAAAACAAGATTGTAGCATTCGGCTGCTTGCGTCGATAAATACAATTAATAATATACATGCAGCCACAATTAATGTTTGTCACCTTTTAGTGCTGACGAGAACATCACTTAAACGAAATTTCGTTAGCCAAATTCCTAATTCGCTGATTCTCTAGCGACTTTGCTTATGTATAGAATCAAAAGTTGCATTTGTACGTTCATTAAAGTTATTCCATTTTCAATTTGTGGTTTTTATACAAAATGGCGACTATGTATGTATCAGAAAGCGTTTTGTGTGCTCGAGTAGGCGAGCTGCTGTGAACAGCGTTGATCTCTTCATGTGTCATTTATTATTATATCTGAAATACTTTCCAAAATATATCTTTATAAAACCCGATGATTCTTTTGTAATAAAACCCAGTACGACGAAGTAGAGCTCTCGTCAATTTCGTTTTTGACAGCCAAAAAGTAGAAATGAGGTATGGCAATTTTATCTGCGCATGAGCGACGGCGGCCGTTTCTGTCTTCAATTGGTTCATTGTGAATACAGCATTTTAAAATGTACTTTTAGATAAAACTGAATAGACGGGGGTCACAATTAGAAAACAAGTAACATATCAGCTGCTTCGAAATTAACAATATGTCGCGTCATTTAAATTATACATACAGTGTAGGCGATTCATTCATGGATTAGGGAGGGAGGAAGGGGGGGGGGAGGAGTGTCACTCGAGTTCATTTTTTTAAAAATCATGCGAGTGCCTTGCGTGGTTGGTACATTATCGTGTACAATTTATAATTCTCTTTGTTAAAGCGCCGTAATCTTTACTTTTTAAAAGTAGGCCTACTTCCAGGGTCTTCGAACCCACGTGGAAGACCTTGACCTTCAAGCCTTCTTTTGAAGCCCGAACCATCGTGCGCGGAGCTACCTTGATCCCTTAAGAATGTAAGTTTTATAGCTGCATGTCCATGTACATTATATACAGTATGTTTGTATCAATCGTACCGTCAATGTTCGCCAATGTCTCCCAGACCTGGAATAATCAGATGGTAACTTTAAAAATATTCTAAGTATAGGCCTATACCGTTTCCTTATTCAACTTTGTTCAGTTAGACGATAGATGTAATGACGTTACATGATCGGATTGAAAGTCACATACTGTACCTGTATAGATGATTATTTGTTTTCGTTGCGACAATTAAGAAATTAAGTTTTCTAATTTGGGAAGCAGATAAATTGTGTAAAAGGATTTTAATAGGTCAAAAATAGATTAAAAATTGCTCTGAATGAGTGCAAACTCGATCCATTTGTAGCACATGATGGCTTATTTTGAAATTCGTCACTTTCTTCTGTTCCTCACGTCGTTTTTGCAGACTTTTTTGACACTATTTTTTTTTTCGGTAACTGCAATCAAAGTTATAAATAAGTTTACTTTCACGGAACTGGCATGTCTTGCATGGACCGCTGACAGGCTGCCCTAGCTGGCAAATTAGCCTTCCAGTCCTTCTCACAATATGAGATTATCAGAGGGGTATGGAAAGGGGTGGGTGTGCCGGCTATC
>JAQGBX010000872.1:0-29639 GCA_034698745.1 Megaphyllum sjaelandicum
GCAGCGACCCTCGGCTGCCTCTAGGCTCACGTGCGATTCGTCAGCCGGTTTCCGCCAATCGGAGCGCGCCTGGTATGCGCGTGGCATTTTATTGACCGGGCGTGCGTGCGATTCGAAAAACAATGATGGCGCTTATCGTTCGAAATTTTCACAGCGTTCCGTCCGCAATTTCGGCTTGATTTTCACCGAATTTTCTACTAGAACCGATGCTGGAAGAGTCAGCCGTCCGACGATAAGTATCGAACCGTTTCCAGTATGAGTTTCCTTGGCCGTTTGCTAGGAGTATTGTCCGAGGACGTGACCTTTCTCGTGGACCGGTTGTTGTTTCTGTTCACCACGCTTTCCAACTGCAATTTTTATCTCGTAAAGACACTCATGATAGGTTTGTCTCGTGTCGGCGACGTCGTGGTCAGTCTGGTGGCCGGACTCGGCTACGGCCTTCAGGACTTCACGTGCTTCGTGCGGGACTTGCTTGCCATCCTGATTGCCGTGCTGGAGAATGTAGAAGCTCTCGTGTTCGCTGTATGTCGTGGCGTGTCCACTTCCGTCCAGCTGACGATCGCTTTTCTGGTCAGTTGCGCGTGGTGGCTCACATCTTCGGCCACGTGGTTGGCCTACGGTGCTCTGGCCGGCGTTCACTTGGTGGGACGAGCCCTAGGGCTGCTGTGGAGAGCGACCGTGGTGTTCCTAAGCATGTTTCCGAGGACCCTGATGTACTTTGGCACGTCCATCCAATACCTTGCCGTGTATTTTGCCGACAAAGTGAGCCGTGGGTTCGAGGCGATTCACTGGTCGGTCCACAAAGCCATGCTGGGGGTGCTGAACGCACCTCTGGACGCCTATTTAGGCCTGGTGCTTCTCGTGTTAACCTGGTATCTTTTTAGGCGGTTCAACCTTCTTGACCGCATCCAGATGATCGCGGCCAAGACTCCCGCCGTGCTCAAGCGCTTGGGATCGTCCATGGCCACTCGTCTGAATAGAGGATTAACTCTGGTAATGAACAAGGTGCCTCGGTTGCGCGACAGAACTAACTTGGACGCTGGTAGTGCTACGACGTCACGTTCGGGGATTGTGTGGAAGACACCGGCTCCTAAGAAAGAATCCGAAGACGAAGATGTGGTGCTTGGTTTGCGGAAACGAGTCGAGCAGCTGCAGGAGATGAACCTTTGCGTGGTTTGCCAGGATACCTCCAGATGTGTCACATTGCTTCCATGCCGCCATCTTTGCCTATGTCAAGCCTGCACTCGGCCAGTCTTGGCCACCAGGCCTGTCTGTCCGATATGCAGGAAGGAAGTTGAAGAGGTGTTGCGTGTTTACACGTAACCCACGGACCTCGAGGAATAACAATGACTTGTAATGCTGATGTAAAATAACTTTCACGTCTTTCAGGCATCAAACCAGATTGCTGGGTTCTGTCACTGACTGTTGGTCAAAATTTACTGGGTGTAAGTTTTTATATACAGTAATTTTTTGCAGTGCAGCTTTAGTTGGTGAAACAAACATGCAGACGAAAATTGAAATGAATCTTGGTGCATTTATTTCCATTACATTATTTGCGTCAAATGTTTCCATTTATTTCCAGTGCTGCTATGGTGGTTTGGTTACTATCAGGAGCAATATATCTGTTCCAATGCTACATTGGTAAAACTGATGATAACTTTTAAAAAATCCCCTTGATATTACTTTTGATAAGGATTAACTTTAGATTGTATGGTATTATACAATGTATAAATACTATAGTAATCTATATTTGCAAACAGAAAACATTATAAGGCTTCAATATTATGTAATGTTTTAGGTTTCTCTCATTTGTAAGCGATCCAATCGTTTTGATGCACATAATGTAACTGGTGAACAACCATATGTGGATTTGTTTTAACTTTCAGATGCATTGTTTTGCTCTGAGCTGGTAGCTTCAATCGAGTACTTCTAGTTACATGCCAGGGAATTGGCAATGATGACATTAACAGATTAGTAAATCATTAAGGTAAATTTTGTCAATTTACGGCTATTAAATAAGATCACTAAAACAGTGATTGAAGCTCTCCAGGTACCTATTCGATCATCCTGATTTGACTAATGTATGTAATCTTCGAGGTGACCAGAGCTCAGCGAAAAGACTAAATTTATGCACTTTTTCTTGCGATATACTTTTATAGAGACCAAATTGTTGACGTCATCTTTTTTTTTATTTTAATCTTCTTTTATATTTATCATTTTGTATTGATTTCATGATACATGTGTATCAGTTTTCAAAGTTTTCGGTGGAGCTAAACCCTGCACCTGAAACGAGAAAAATAAAAAAAATACCCCCTTTTTAGATAAATATTTACTTGGGCGATTAACTTTTTTTTATTTCAATTGTGAAACGTTTCTGGTACTTTTCTCTAAGATTCAAATATTATGCCAACTTTTCGTTATTTTTTACCAGTCATCTTAAAGTGGTCTGCATTGCTCAATTGTTCTGCAAGACTTGTTTTGATTTTTAAAACCCGAATACATTTTTTATTTTCTTTGAAGAAAAGTCGCCTCCACATTTCTATGTTGAAGAAAAAGTAATTCATAAATATTTAACTAACAGGGTTTAGCAGCGCAAAATACCACGTTTGTTGTAATTCTGGTGTGATCAAACGAAACTGGCGATTTGAATTTCGCACAATTTTGTCACCCAGGTGCGGGTGCAAAGCGAAATTTTCTTGCTTGATGATCTCGTGATGATCTTGTCACCTGATTAGCGGTCAGCTGAAGTGCAGTTTTGTTGTTTTTCGTTGTTCATGGCGTTGTTTTTGCCAGACATTTCGCGAATTTTTTTGAGAAACGTTTAACGTGGTGGTTCGAGAGGTGAGTAGGCGTAAGTCTCGCAAGAGTTTTGTTTTAAATACACGTAGGCCTACATACGATATCGATATTCATGTACGCCGACATGTTTGTTTTGATTAAATCATTATGGGGAAAACTGCGTTTTAAGAATGTTGCCACTGCAATGTTGTTTGTACTTTACAAAGCTTGTACTTTACGAAGCAATGCTCAAAAGGTTTTATTACCATGGAGTTGCAACAAATCGTGCAACATTTCATGCATGCACATGTATTGGGTTCTGCTTTCATCTGTTTTGTCAGTATTGTTAATTCAGTTTTGATAAATAGGGATTAGCTATTTGTTTGATCGAATCATTGTCATGCGGATAAAGCTCGGGAAGCAAAAATTTCACTGGCATAACTTGTTTTTGTATAGGAAGGCTTCCAGAATCGAATCCTGTAAATTGGTGGATTGGGAAGTGGACTACTGCTTCGTCCCCCAAAATGGCCATACCGCAGCTTGTCACCTTGGCCGTTGGCTTGGGCATTGCTGGTCTCTTCTTGTGGTTGGTTCATCGGCAGTCGCAACGGTTCACGCCTGCCCATTCCTACTGTCGAGACTGGATGGGTAATGGCGCGGACCAGTGCGTAGTGTGCATGGACAGGAACACGTGTGTCGTCTTGCTGCCTTGCGGTCACTCGGATCTGTGTGAGCAGTGTACCAAGAAAATCCTGAGACAGGATAAGCGATGTCCGATCTGCCGACGGGTCGTCGATCATTTTGAGGTGACTTTTGCCTCGTAGCTTAGCAATACGAGGATTCATCCTCATGTAACATGTGATATTATGACTTAATGCCGTTCAACGGAATTGTTTCTTTGTACAAATATCTTCGATGATTTCGTTGAATAAATTTAAATAACGTTTCTGTTTGGACCGAATGCTCTGAATCACTTTTGCGACCTTGATCTGTGTACACCTTTGGTGCGAGGTAATTCTACTCTCGCCAAGCCTTGCATTATATGTTTGAAGGCCTATTTTGAACAATTTAGCGCCGGTGTGACTTGTTAGTTGAAACCTTTATCTCGTGTTTACCCTAATCCTGACTGTGATAACAACACCGAAGTGTTTCGCTCGTAATTAGGTAACTTAAGCCGTAACTAAAGCATTGTGGATAATTGTTAGGCCTCTGCATATGTTCTTGAGCTTTCCAATGTATTTATGTTTGGTCACAGTGGTTTGGTCCAAAGGTTGGTAATCTCAACTCGGATCCGCAACTCATATTTCCGTTGTTGCACTCAGACCTTATATCGGGTTTCGTGGCAAGTGAAATTCGTTGCAAAGAAATTAATGAATGCCATTATCAATGGGAGAAATGCACCAGATATCAGTATAAGTATTATGCTGTTTCTGGTGCGTAGTTGTTTGGAATGGGGCTCATTTTTTGTGTTTATTAACTAAGCGGTTAATTTCGTGGCTTTTGTGTTTGAAGATTCTGGTCAATTATTTTTTTGGTTTTTGACTGTAAAATGGCGGTTTAATAAGTTGTCCTTCCATTTCTTTGTTAATATTACTGCACCACATCCAAAACATGTTCACCGTTAATAATAACGTAAACATCATATTTTAACCCTAATTGTTTTTTCTTTCTTTGCAAACTAATATTGATGTTTGTGAATGTGATTTACACTTGCCAAAAATAGGTACATGTAGGGCCTACATCATGAAAGGTTAACAACTTTCATCCATTCAATAAACACGTGAAAAATATTTTGCATTTTGGCAATTATTAACTTTTCGAAGAAACAATGCTGCAATTATCTCGCTACTATGCAGCAAATTTCATGGCTATTTGGTTATGTATCATTTGACTATGCGAGATTTAAGTTAATGAGTTGGTTTCACATTGATTCATCACAAAGTTCTTTCTTATCATCAACGTTTAAACACACTTTGCTTATATATTATCAAATTTCCAAAATGAAGTTATTATTGGCTTATTACTGAGCTTAACAACAGCCATTTTCATCCGGAGAAATGTTTTTAATATTGACAATTATAAATGATTGATGGAACAATGCTGTAAATGCCTGTAATACTGTCCTCTCGGATTGTTAGGTGCAAGCCCAATGGGACATATATGTCCCAGCACAACTTCAAAAAATCCCACTGGGACAAATACGTCCCACAATTGGTATCCAAATCCAATGCATTGGAATCTTGCCTTATCTAAGTAGGTTCAAATGTCTTTCACTAGATGGCAGTCCGTGTCTTGGATTTTCTTTTATTCAAGCTTGTATGGTACATGTGCTATTATGAAATTATCAGACTTGTCATCCTAATCTGCAAACATCGTGGTTATTATCAATTAATTATGCATGCATTTTATTTAGAAAGCATGTATTCAAATATATCTATAATATTTTACAGATATATCCAGATTTTTTAGCTAATATTTTCGTTTTTTTGCTATATTTTTGCATTTGGGACACATATGCCCCAGTGGGGAATATAGACTTGAGTTGATGGGACATATGTGTCCCATCAGCTCAAAATGTGGTCCCAGTGAAGCTCGCTGGGACAAATATATCCCAGATAAGCGGAATATGGTGACCCAGTGGGACAATGGTTTCCCACAAGATATTTCAATAAATAATAATGCTAAAAATCTAATTCTTTTCTAATTTAAATATTATTTGAACATACTTTAAAACTATATTATCATTTTTCTTTTAAACATACCAGAAATAAATTGGGTATGAAAGGGTTAATAATGTAGACTTTGTTTAAATGATGTAATATGGAAATTAAACAATTTAGTTAAAAAGGCCGGGTAAAAGTTTTAGGACACATTGTGAAAATTAACACTGTAATGGGTCCTCTTGTGCCGATAAATGAAATCATGGACCAAATAGTGTACACAGATATCTTGGAAACAAACATGTTACCATTTGCTCTGAGGAAAATGCCTAGTGGATGGACATTCCAACCGGACAATGACCCTAAGCATAGGCAGCTTCAGTCAATGGGTAGGGCCGGAACAAAACTGGTTTACCAGTCGACGGGTTTTTCAGGCGAATCGGTATCCACAAGGGCCAATAAGCAGAATTCTACTTGCGCATGCCGCACTAATTCTGCTTATTGGCCCTAGTGGATACCGATTCGCCTGAGGGTAGGGCCGGAACAAAACTGGTTTTCCAGTCGACGTTTTTCAGGCGAATCGGTATCCACAAGGGCCAATAAGCAGGATTCTAATTGCGCATGCCGCAATTCTAATTATGCTGATTGGCCCTAGTGGATACCGATTCGCCTGAAAAACCCGTCGAGCTGGAAAACCAGTTTTGTTCCGGCCCTACCCATCGGCAAAAAAAAAAAAGTCGAATTCTGCAGTGGCCAAGCTGGCTGGCTATCCATTAACTTGGTTGTGAAGTCATGTGATGCACAAACTTTGCACCTTTTCAAATACTGATTGACTTACATGTAATTAAAAAAAACTAACTACACCGTTATTTAGACGTTTCCTTTGCCGGCTACTAAACAGAACTGACCAATTTTTTGGGCCTGGAACAGAATTTGTGGAAAGTTGGTAATGGTCCTTGAGAGAACTTTGTTTCCATAGCCCAGGCTACATGTATTGTTCAAATGCTAGAAATTTCTGCATCCACCTGTAAATAATTTGCGTTAACATAAGAAAATACATGTATATGTATTACTATTATTATTGAAGAAAGTTTTTTGTTTGTAGGCCTAAATTAGATTGTTGCTTAACATTTTCTTGATAGCGTATTGGAAATGTTTTTGACTTCATTACTACATGTATGTCGTTTTAGTGTTGCCAGAATTACCCCTTCCATCACCACTACCTTCCTCGGTTGCCCACAAAAGCCTTTTATTTCATCCTCGGGTTGCAGAAGAGGCCAGGAGGCTACTGAATCTACGGGACGAGCCACTGGCCAATCAGTTGGTAAACGCGTTGTCACAAACCAGCATTGACCACATGTAAGATCTGTGATTTATAAAGATTGCATACGTAATTTTATTTGTAGGTTTCATATATTTACGGTGTAATTTTTCAGTGAACTTAAGGATAGTTATGTTAGCAGTGATTGCTTAGAAGGCGATCCACCAGAACTGCTGAAAGCCATACTGCAAAGAAATCCAGATACTCTAAAGAGTGCACGTTTTCCAGGTAATGTGTTGCACATGTTGGATATTTTTTACAATGATCTTCCTGATTTTTTGTTGTATAAATGGGATATACCATTAGTCTAATATTAATAGCAACGCCATTTCTGGAAATTAAATACAGCTATTATATGTCACAGGTTTAAATTCTCGGCAACAAATGCCTCCAACAGCGACTACTGTCACAACTTTCTATCCACCACATGCATCAAATTACACTCAGCATTCGCCATATCCCTCACCACATCTCTCGCCCTATCAATCCCAAACAAGCCCTTCTCGTTATACACCCCAAGATAGTCCTGCAAGGTATCAAGCCCAAGGTAGTCCAGGTGTGTGGATTTTTTTAATTCGTTTTTGGTCACAAAAAATTGAATACATATAGGCCTACTCTGTATTTCCCATTTCTAATTTTTATGATTGAGTATATCATAAGTCAGGTTTAATTTTTGAATTGCAGTTGTGGACCTTAAGACTCGAAGTGTATCCCAGCTGAATGGAAGTGCAGCAGCCTCCATGACTACAACTTTAATTCCCACAACATCACCAACATCAAACCTTTTGCCCACCTCTATTTCTGCAGCATCCACTCCATTCACAGTTTCTGCCCCAACGCCAAGCCCCATTTCCATTCCCACGTTAAGTCCTATTTCCAACCTCACTCCAATTTCCAACCCCACATCAGCTCCAAGTTCTGCTTCCACACCAATTCCTAATTCCATTCCATTCATCCCTGCTGTTCCCAAGCAAGAACCTATGTCTCCTTTAGCGCCAACGCGTTCCAAATCAATAGGCAAGTATGGTACCGAAGAATAATACCAAGTTTATGCAATGCCAATTTTTTAAAAAAAAATTCTTTGAACTGTTAAAAAGATGACACTGTTGCTCAAATTCCATGAGCCAAGTGTGTTGAACAACTAGCAATTGTGTGAGAGAAATTTCCAATTAATCATTTAAGATATAGGCATTATGATTTCTACACAATTGCTAAGCATATAAAAATACTATGTGTCAAAACTCCTAATAAAAACTAAGGGCCACCTCGTTGATGCTATGCATTGGCAATTTTAACATTTATCAAGTCATGTCCACTTTCTGTAACTTTTTAAATTTCTGGATTGAATTCATTTACTATTCTTATAATTTTAAATTTAGCAGAATATTAGAATTTTGCATTAAATTTCATTTTATTGGAAAATTTCAATGCAAAACTCAAGATCGAAATTGTGGGATATGTAATTTTTTTTTAAAAATCATTCACTTGAAGTTTCAAATGCTTTCTCTTTAACAGCAAATTCACCTGCACAAACTGCACCCCTAACTCCTCCAGTACAACAATCACAAGCAAATATAGAAATTGATAGGAAGCCTGTCCTCCCACCACCACGACGGAAATCTTCATTCAGTGAACCTGTGGTTGTACTGAATAAATTGACCAAAGAGGTGAGTGCTATATCAAGTCAGATTTGACGTTATGGAAGGATTTCTGATTGTTAATACATTTATAATGCTAATGGCTGTGAAAGATAATATTCAATGCATTCTACTGAATTGTGTTGAGACTCAGTTCAACCTTGCATGGATATGTTACAAATTGCATTTATTTGTTCCATTGGTTTAAGCTGGAGGATTAAATCCGCAGTGTATAAAGTTTAAAAAAGTTGGTCAATGCTTCCATTAAAATTGAATAATTCAAAAGACTGTCCATTAAAGTAATCACGCTTCATTTGCCTTCAAAACAATGGCCATTTTATTTTTGGACCATTTTATTCCGCTTGGTTTTATTTAAATATAAAACTAAATTGCAAATTTGGTGGTGTGCTGCATGCTGATGACTTCCTTCCAGATGATTCCGAATGCTGCGTATCATCGAACTCATGATGAGCGTGGTGATTCATTTCATGGTGGCATTTGCATGTCTTTCTCCACCTCACTCCAGGAGCAGGCCTTGGCGCAGAAGAGTGTAAGGGAGTTCAGCCTCAAGGCACCTGTACAGAATGCAGGTGAGTTAATAGTGTACTTGTTTGTCCCTTATTTAACATAACATAATTGCAATATTTGAACGGAGTTTTTTTATTTATTGCTTTGGAAAGGTCCAGTGGCTGGAAATTGCAAACCTCGTACACCACCAAGAAGCAGGCAGCAGTCAACTAGTAGTGACCGAAGTGGGCGCTATACGATGGAATCCGATTCTGATAGCTCGTCCGACAATGTACCCTTGTCAGAAAAAACGAGGAAAGAAAAGGAAAGGTTTCGTGAAATGGCTTCAAAGGCTAAAGGTAGAAATATTTCGTAAAAGTTTAGAGGTTAATCAAATAATATCAATTGCAGATAATAAAAAAAAAACAGCATATGGTTTTATGGCTTTTAAATATGAAATGATATTGAATGTAAACTTGATATCAGTTTCATTATTGAAAAAAATATATTGAAGACATTTTTAAAAATGAGCCATGAAAGTCAACAGCATAAAATGTTGCATGTGCTTAATGTTTCTTTGTTCAGATTCAGGTATCCAGCATTACAGGAACCTTCTTACAACTTTGTGCTTTCTGTAATAGGTAAACCCCCTGCTAAAAGACAAAGGTCCTCAGATGATAAACCATTTGCGGTAGAGAATAGCTTTGATAGTCGCGTTGATGCAGCAGTTTCCAGCTTAACAGACCGGGTGAAAAGGAGGAAAAGGGGTAACACTCAAGCATCATATGCAGAATCACCAGACGAAACTGTCAATGAAGAAAGACCACCAAGTCCAAAAAAAGGTTAACTTTTTAGGATTAGCTTGTATTAGCTCTTACATTGCTGTTGTACATATTATCTTACTAAGGTCTTTTTCTTTACAATTGAATCCTTTTATTTGTACTAGAGCTGCCACCTTCGCCATCACCAGTGTCTTTGCAAAAACGAAAGCTTCAAAAAGAAAAAGTGCGAAAAAAAATGGCAATACCTGATGAAAATCTAACATTGGATGGTATGTGTGTATTCATATTAATGCATTATTCGTTTTGCCTTATATTCATGTGTTCGTATGTATGTTTCTAATTGAAACTCTCAGAACTTATGGATACAAACACATTCAAAAAGTTCACAAGTGGACTGGAGCTGATTTTTGAAAGCTCCGAGGACCTGGATTTTACAGCTGACTTAGGTGAGGCAATAATATATATGTTTAGGCTTTCCACGTTGGATCTTTTCAAATTTTTGAGATTTTATTTGTGTTAGCAGTTTGTTAACTTATGAGGTTCATTCAATATTGTTAATAGAAAAGCTTTAAATATTTTAAGATTTTAGTTTTATAATATCTTGCTGTTTGAATTATTTTGGTCAAGTTGTTGAATATTCCCATATTACCTATAAAAAAGTTAATCACCTTTTAAAATTCTGAGTAAAATTGTGTTTTTCATTTGAGTGAAAACTGGAATATTTGGATATACTTTTGCCTTTCAGTCTTTCCAAACTAGATATTTGCAGCTATAGAATTTCTATTTCTCACATACTTCACATACTCCCCTTGTTTGCAGTTTTTCTTTTATAAATTCTCTTGCCAGTAAATAAAAACCTGTTGCCAATTTTTTTTCTGAGCATGAGTTCTGAAATGTGGTATTTAATGTGGCAGATGAAGATGCTGAAGTTCCACCTGAAGCTCTGATTCCCAAGTATCAGCTTTCTCAACTTTGTACTGAAGCAGCCAAATTGAAAAATCTAGGTGCCATGGAGCAAGTAAGTTACTATATTAAAGTTGTATTTACGTTATTATTGTCAATTTTAATACAGAGGGCAGTTTATAAGTTTTTGGTTTTTTTTTTTTCATGTTTAAGATTCCAGCAGATAGACTAGTCAGACTACTGAATATTCTGGAGCGAAATATTCGTGATGGGGCAAAGTTGTTGCCTATCCAGAATCAGGCGAGTTGCTTTGATTTTGTCCAACGCCATAATTCAGTGATACTTGAAGGTAGTCTTATTTATTGTTTTCATAATTAACATTCAGGATGAGCACGATGAAGAGGAAGGGAAACTTTGGCTGGAATTAACCATGGAAAGAGTGACAAGGAGCATTGAAGCTTCACTTACTGCTCTTTACGTCATGACTTCAAGAAATATGCCTAAACAGGTCTATTTAGAAGATGTAATTGAGAGGGTGATCGCTTTTGCCAAATACCAGCTGCAGAATACAATTTTTCCGGTGTTTGATCCAGTTTACAGGGTAGATTCTAAAAACAAAGGTAATTAATAATTATAAATGATTTTGTCAAAAAACTGCCTAGATGAGCGAGAAAATATAGTATTGTATTTTTAAGCTATTGTTCATACCTCCTCTGATGCATATGTCCCATTTGATTATATTGCTTTGAGGACCTCTTTAAATGAAATTAAATGTTTCCACTGAAGTTATCAAGTCTGCCCAACATTCTCAAGCGTGTTGTTGTGTGCACAAACGTGTAACCTGGTTCAAATTCTATTATTTGCAGATGGCTATGTAGGCAATATTAAACAGAAACGGGCAAGAGCAAAAGAAGTTAAGCAGAGAACTGTTATTCAGTTATATAACAAGTTAAAAGAGCTTGTTGCTTTGTTGGCTGAATTATTGAATATTCAGAGCATGACTGATACCACTGTACTTCAAGTGTCAACTTTAGGAGTTAGCCCTTTCTTTGTTGAGAATGTCAGTGAACTTCAGTTGAGCACACTTAGACTTGTAACATCAGTAAGTTAATTTTGCAATTTCTCGTGATTTTTTTTCAATTGTGCTTGAGTGTATAATGTTCGTATCTTGTCTCAAAATTTCTAAAGGTATTTTCAAAGTACGAAAAACACAGGCAACTTATTTTGGAAGATATTCTGGCTTCTTTAGCGAGACTACCAACCAGTAAAAGAAGCCTGAGAAATTACAGGTTTGTCATTAAAATATATTAACGTACAACTGGGATTTTGTAAATTTTTGTAAGATAATATAAAACATTCTTTTTTGAACAGGTTAAATTCTGAAGAGCAAATTCAAATGGTGACTGCACTTATTTTACAACTCATTCAGTGTGTGGTTCAGTTGCCTAAGATAACGGATGAAATATCAATGGATCAACCGCCATCACCATCAGCTGATAAGAAGCCAAAAGTAAAGGTGGAAAATGAGAAAAAAAATGATAAGGTAGAATGTCAATATTTTGATTTGCATCAACCACGAGTGACAATATGAAAGTGACAGCTAAATACCGAGCTTTTAAATGGACAATTTGATTGTCTTTTTTGACAAGCGCACTTATTTAAACATTGATGCACGTTTTTATGAAAATATATTTTGAAAATCATGGCACATTTGTTGTCTTGCGAAACCAAATACTAATGAAATCTGACTTTTTTTTTCTCGTAGGTGGATAATGACGTTCTGATTGTGACCTCCTATGAAACGGCCATGCGCACTGCGATTAACTTTTTGTCAGTCTTCCTTAAAAAGTGAGGGCTTTATTGTTCAGTGTACTAATAACAAAATCTTTGTAAATGGATCTACAATAAAACGATACCTTTTTTGTCAACAGATGTAGTAACAAAGGAGATGAATTGGATTACCGGCCGTTGTTTGAGAATTTCGTACAAGACTTGTTGACAACTGTGAACAAACCTGAATGGCCTGCTGCTGAAGTACTACTTAGTGTTTTGGGAAGGCTCTTGGTCCAAAACTTCAGCAATAAATCTTTGGACATGAGTCTGAGGGTAGCGTCATTGGACTATTTAGGGGCCGTTGCAGCTCGCTTGAGGAAAGATGCGGTTTCCAGCCAGCTGAAGCAGGATACGATAAACGAACTTATCAAGCATGTCACCAGTGAAGCAGGGGATGATGATGCCTTTCAACGAAATAGTAAAAACAAGGTACTTTGAATTTCTTATCTGATCTCTAATGGAGTGCCTGAACGTTAAGAAGATTTAAGGAAATAGAGAGATAATACTGTAAGTCAACTGCAAACAAATTCTTTGTCAAATAATTTGAGAAATCCTACTCTCTCCTATGTTATATACCTTTTACATATATGTAAAATCTTTGTCATATAAATCAGTAGACTCCCTGCTAAAATCTTTTAATTGTTAATTGCTTAATGTTGATTTTTTTTTAAAAATTACTCCACAATTCTATTTTCAATGAAAAAAGATTTGTGCTATGTATTTACCACCATATTTTTATTGCCGATCACATCAAAATGTGTATATTAGACAGTTCATCTTTTAATATTTGATAGCAGTTCGGAATCATTTTCAGCAATATATATATATTAAAAGTGTTTACTCTAACACTTAAACATTTTATTGTTCAGAAAGCTAAAAACCATGAACCAATAGACAGAACTCAGGTCTTACAAAAAGCACTCCTGGACTACTTATGCAGCCATTTGCAGAGTGATCCAGCCTTACAAGTGAGTTGATCTTAGGTCCAAAATAAGTTTGGTTAAATTTGGTGTGGTCAGTTTGTTCATGTTTCTTGCTTCCTATTTAGTTTGCAAAGCAATTTTATATAGCCCAATGGTATCGAGATGCAAATAAGGAAGCATTGCCTGATAAGAAAGAGTCTAGCAAGGGAAAAGACTTGGACAAACGAACGAGGTTGGATTCGCCTCGAGAACGACATGGTAGCGGTAGGATACCTTGCAAATCTTCGAAAGGGGTGAAAAAGAAACGGCGGAAAATAGAAAGTAGTTCAGAGGAAGATGACGAGGAAGAGCTTGTTGATTCTGAAGAAGAACTTCATAATTCCAATTCTCAAGTTCCGAATTCAAAAGACCGAGAAGAACAGATGGCAGAAATCTTGAGAATGGCAGAAAAAAGAAAGAAATTTCTTTTGTTTACCATCAAAGCTGATTCCAACCGTTCTTCCACTTTGATCTCTAACCAAAAGTGAGTGGAAATTAGTGGAACTTCAATGTTGGTATAAGAAATTGTAATTATGAAAGTGTTTTTATTTTTATGCTTCTAGGCAATGCAAAATAGATTATGAAAGTGCAGAGCTCATTACGCGATTTCTTGCCTCTAAGAGGCCATTCTCTCAAAGTTTTGATATCTACTTATCTCAGGTGAGGAATTTATTATTATGAACTTTATAAAACGCACTCTTTTATTTCTTTGTCTAATTGGCCATGTGTTTATCGTGGATTATATGCTGTTTAGATCCTAAGGGTACTCAATGAATCTGCAATTGCTGTAAGGACAAAAGCGATGAAGTGTTTGGCTCTCGTGGTGGAGGCGGATCCTGGAATTTTAGCACGAAGCGATATGCAAAGAGGAGTTCACGGAAGATTTTTGGATCATTCAACAAGTGTTCGAGAAGCTGCTGTTGATCTTGTAGGAAAATTTATTCTTATCCGTCCAGAACTAACAAATCAGTACTATGGCATGCTGATCGAAAGGATACTGGTGAGAAATTTCTTTGCATTATTCAGTTTTTATTCCCTTTCACACTCATGATACCCAGCTGTAGAAATTAGAAATTAACAATGTTCATTCACCTGGTAGGATACTGGTGTTAGTGTTCGCAAGCGTGTCATTAAGATTTTGAAAGATGTTTGCATCGAGCAGCCCGAATTTTCCAAAATTCCTGAAATATGCGTGAAAATGATTCGCAGGGTAAATGATGAGGAGGGAATTAAGGTACCTGACTTTCTCTATCTGACTTTCGTTTTACCAGTGTCTTTAAGGTTCTGAGTAATTTTCAAACTTTTCTTCTCCATAGAAATTGGTGAATGAAGTATTTCAGAATATGTGGTTTTCTCCTGTTAAGGAACGTGATATAAAGAATCTTTTACTAAGGAAGGTCATGAACATTACTGAAGTGGTGAGATCCTTTGATTCCTATTGAAAAGTTGAACCAAATTTCTCCGAGTGAATGTTTAGAAAGTTGCTATTAAATATATATTTTAGTTGATCAGTGATTTAAATTATGATTTGGAGTGGGCCTCTCTAAATTTCTTAATGGTAAAAATAAGGAAATTGGGATGATTAAGGATTAAATTTTAAAAAAATGTTATAATCAATTTTTGTTCAAATTTGCTCTATTGTGTTAGTGTTTCTAGTGCTAACGTGTGTATGATTATTTAATCTAAAGGAGGCATTCATGCAGTGTTGGAAAACTAGTGAAAAACAACCTTTAAGATTTAGTAGATTCAACTATGGCAAAAAAAAAGCCTTTGCAGCTGTATGAAAAATATGATTATCAGTATCTGCTTTAGATTTCAGCAATTTCTCAGATTTCAGATTTCATTAAAAGCTGTTTGACTGATGTTTTGTAAAGTGGGATATGACTGCCTGTAGAGCTTAAAAGGCAAACTAGCAAAAGCTGATGGAAACTATGATGATCTGTTAATGGTTTTGCATTACATAAATTCTTTAAAGGTCTCTGCTTGCAAAGATTCTGGTCTAGATTGGTTTGAGCAGCTTCTTCAAAATGTAGGTCGGATTTGGCAAATTATGTTTTGTTTATGAAGTTGCAGTTAATTTAAAAGCGTTTTTATTTTTTTGTTTTTACTATTGCATCTTGCAACTTGTAAATAGCTCTTAAAGCATAAGGAGAAGGAAGATAACTCTCACATTAGACAAGTTATGTTGTCATGCAGGCAAATCGTCGATTGTTTGGTTGAAAACGTTCTTCAGATAGAAGAAAATGCCTTATCATGTGAGTTAAGCATCACTCTGTTTTCATCTATAAATTATTGCAATAAGCCATTAATGAAAGCGTATTTTTAAACTCAATTTTAGGTTCTGATGTTGGTG
Source organism: Megaphyllum sjaelandicum (assembly GCA_034698745.1). NCBI lineage: Eukaryota > Metazoa > Arthropoda > Diplopoda > Julida > Julidae > Megaphyllum > Megaphyllum sjaelandicum. Next base: position 15,737 of record JAQGBX010000872.1, read on the forward strand.
GTGGAATTGCCACTAGTCAGAGACTGGTCTCTTGTCTGACCACTTTGCATTTGTTTGCTAAAATCAAGCCGGACTTTTTGGTACCTCATGCCACCACGTTACAGCCTTACCTCAGTGTCAAGTGCACGGTAAGACAATTCAGCTAAGACGATTGTTCTAGTATACAGTATCAAAATTAATAACATGTTGTCTGAAACAGTGTACCTTTTATACAAATTTTATTATAGACTCAAGGTGACTGTCTCGTGCTTCATAATGTTGCCCGAACCCTTGAGTTAGTTGTACCGCTCATGGAACATCCAAGTGAAACATTCCTTGCTCAGTTGGAGGAAAATATGATAAAACTGATGCTGCGTCATGGGCAAACGGTATTTACAAATTAGTTTTGCATCAAAGTCTTTTCAATTGGCGTTTTTGTTATTTAATTTCACTCTTATTATAGGTCGTTGAAAGCTGCATTAGTTGTTTGGGTTCTGTCGTTAACAATGTTACCCATAACTACAAGCTAGTTAAAGATTGCTTTCAGAAATTTTTTGGTGCGTTTATAATTTAATTGTGCTTGTTATCCTCATAACATCAGCTATCAAACATATTTGTAGTAAAGTTTATCTTTTTTTTTATTTTTAGTGGTTTTACAAAAACTTAAAGGTGATCATGAGCATAACCCGGACAAGCCTGAGCTGAAAATTCATCATCCAGCATTAAAGCGCTCATTGTTCACTGTTGGTCTCTTCTGTCGGCATTTTGATTTTGATAAGCATGATACCACGCGAGAACCATCTCAGGCAAGTAAAATGAGATAACCTAAATGTTCTAATATACGTATGTGACCAATATAATTTTCCCCATTTTAATTACGTTAAAATAAACTATTTTCTTTTTAGATGACCATCAAAGAAAAGCTGCTAGATTGCCTGTTGTATTTTATGAAACATCAAGATGATGAAGTGAAAAATATGGCTATTACAGGTTTGGGTATGTAATAACTTATCCTATCATTGATCATCGGTATTAACAGCTATTATATGTTGCCTTTTACTTATTTTTTGAATATTTTTGTCATTAAGGTTCAATGTGCATTCGACATTACGAGTTGATGTTGGGCAGGGAAGTAAAGGCAATTTATTCATCACTTTTGACCGAGGTAGACGCTTCAATTCCTCTAAAATGCCAAGTTCTAAAGAACATTCAGACATATCTCCAGGAAGAGGAAATAAGAATGATCAAGCAGGATTCTGAATGTAAGATAATTGCTTGCTTATAGCTGATTTCATGATTTAGTTTAACAAATGTGATAATTAGAAATTTTTTATCTTCATTCAAATGACCCACGTTTGGTTTTAAGCAATAATATAGTGATAAAATGGTACATATCACTGGGATTTTGATGGCAATATCAGACATTATCAATCTGAAAATGTTTCATTTATCTTGCTCACATTTTCAAGCTTAAATTTGTTAAAAAATTGGGAATATTTCAGGGTCAAAAATGTCTAAAAAGGAAGATTTAAAGGAAATGGGAGACATCACATCTGGGTAAGAGGATTATTATGCTTGGTCTATGTTGATGTACCAAGTCATATTTCCTTGGTTTCATTATTGTTAATGTGTAATTTAGAATGGCGAGTACAGTGATTCAGATCTATCTGAAAGAAATCCTGGAGTCGTTTCTTCATGGGAGCACTTTAGTGCGAACATCTGTGTTGGGAGTGATTCAGCTAATCCTATCTCAGGGCTTGGTCCATCCTGTTCAGGTAAGCTTGTTCTTTAAGGTAGGTAAGGTATAGACTTAAAAATGGTACAATAAAAAATAATATTACTATGCTCTCTAGATTGTACCTTATTTGATTTGTATGAGTACGGATACAGAACAGACTGTAAGGACCAAAGCTGATCAACAGTTACAAGAAATTGAAAAGAAATATCCAGGATTTATTCAGGTAAAAAAATGCCTTTTTGGAGATTCACTGATCCCCATTTCTTCGCAAAAATTTTTCTCAACAGCCATTTTTTGATCCTGCAGATGAAGGCAATAGCTGGTGTAAAGATGTCCTATCGCCTGCAGCAAATAATTGAGCAAGGTTGTGAGCAGCCTGTCCGAGGGTTTCGGTTGTCTCCCACCCAGGGAGAACCTCCATCTGGTCTTAATGGTTATCTCTATGCTGTTGTAAGGGGCTCGCGGCAACATAGGAGGGCGTTCATTCTTTGTTTATTAAAGCAATTTGATGAGCAATTGGTAAGTTTTAGTCATCAGGTAGTTTTGCAACATTTCACATATGTATAACTACCTCACATCCTATTTCTCTTTGTTTTTTTTTAAATACAGAAAACCCCTCTGAGCGAACTTCTTTATCTGGCTGATAATTTAGCATACTTCCCTTACCAAATGCAGGAAGAACCTCTGTTTCTTATTCATCACATAGATGTCTTCATATCGGTCACTGGGTCCAATCTGCTTCAGTCCTTTCGTGAGGTAATATACATATGCATTTTCATAGCAATACATGTATGTGAATGGAATGAATCTTAATTACAATTTGGTTAGGATTGAGCTAATACAAATTTGCTCTATAATCTAGTAAAAAATTATATATATCAGATATATAGCACCTGATAACAGCAATATAATCTGCGAAGAACCCGCCCTTAAATTTGATGTTTAATTTTTTCTGGCAATGATTCTTAGAAAAGTCAACCAGTCCTCATCTGCATGTTTAATGATCGCTGATATGATCATCCAAAGCTAAAATATTCCCGTGTGATCACGTTTAATCGCCTGTGTAATTGTGTCAACTTCTTTATGATAGTGCGAAACAAATCTGTGCAATGGCGTTTTCATACCTCATGTTAATAGAAGCTGAGGTAACATTTTGAATGTGGTTGAACTAATTACGATGTAGGATTTTTTGACCTTGGTATGAAAACACAGTATAAGTACTACTAGTATGGTCACTATGTGTCGGTACCTTTCATATTCCCTTGCCCCGAAAATACGACTGCAGCGCAAGAATTGATACGGCGGTTAGTACTTAGTACTTTCCAACGGGATATGATTGCACAATACTGCCCAATTGGCTTAGTATACAGTAATCTGTTTGAAAGAAGTGATAGCGATAAATGCATTTTGCTAAAGCAGATGCTGCTTTTTTTTAAGTTTGCCGCACATTTTTCCTCACAGCTAGTTTTGGGTACTGGTAGCTAGTCGGGAAGTTGGCGCTGCGAATCGCGATTCAAGGAATGCGCGAAGTGACCATACTGGGATTACGTATACTTTGATTAAAAGCTGTAGAATTTTATGAGCCATAGAAGACCATTTAAAGTGCGAGCATTTATATGTCTGCACCAAATGTAGCATAAATATTTCTACTTTGACTTGGTGTGCAACTGTCAGCCAAGTTCAGACTTTTGCATTTACGCTTTTGCAGATGTCATGCAAAATGGAGTTTTTTACGCAGTCGCACGTTTACGATGGGTTAGGTTGCCTCATCCGGTAGAAGAATTCCCCCTACATAGGCAAACTTCCCAGATAGGTGACGATGTCACGTCCCCTGGCGTTGTTGTTTAGCCTCGTAGCAGAAATAGCCCAACGTTAATTAACACTCAACGCAGTAGAAATATTTGTACTGCATAAGCGATACTTAGACATAGGCTCACACTTTTGATGGTTTCGTATAGTTCTTGAAATTCCTGTTACATTCTAAACAATAGTTGGTAAATAAATCACGTACTCTGATTGTGTCAACTACTTTCAAATGCTTTGACATTCTCCGTAAAATTCACAAGAAATCGACACCTTTCCAGTATTTTGAATTTCTATTTTCTTCAGTTTACCTGATTTATGTTTAATTAGAATAGGTTTGAATAATTTATACTTTTTATGTCCCCATGAAGTATTTTCTTTTCCTCATGTTTTTAAATTTTTCATTTATGGGATTCAATGAATGACAATTTCCCATCTAAAATGGCCAACACCAAACTTAGACTACAAGAACTTAAATTTATTAAGTTCTTCGTTTCGTGTTCTTTAAAATTTAACACTCACAAACTGATTTGTGTTTTACCCTATATTTTCATAATTTTGTTTTTCTGATTATTATGTGATATAAATAATTTTATGTAAATTAACCATTAATGACAAAGCTATCTGCTGGATTCACTAAATTTAGTGCTGATATGTCCATTAGAAAAGTTCATGAAAACCTTTCATGGAATTTTAGTCTTATTTATTTCTCCTTGCAGTTTTACTTGGTTCTTTTCTTTTATTTATTTTGTTTTCCGTGAATGAATTTTTCCCAAAAACATAGATGACTTCGCCTTTTAAAGCTGTACCCCAGCCTGTAGCACCCGAATTAGAGCAATCGGGGTTAGGCCTTCAGAATTCAGTGGTCCCAGAAAACGACAGGAGTACCAAGGGTGGGATTGCTCCTGCTGTGCTTGTTGGCAATGTGGATGCTTTAAATAAGAAGCATGATACTGTAATGGCTGCTGAACGACTCGCACTTCTTCAGGGCTTGTTACCTGAACACGATCAGTTGGTGATCTCGGAGGCGGAATCAAACAGAATTGCTGTCGCCATTGACGATGATGAGGATGAAGACATGGAAACTATCTTAGGCAAGAAATATTTCTGTTTCCATAATCCGGTATCATGGTATTTATGAACAGATGATGATAAAACTACATTATAATTTTAACTTCCAGAACGCCTTCCTGAGGATACAACGCCTCTTCAGGAGTGCATGGCTGCTTCACAAGGTTGTTTATTACTCTTAGTATTAAAGCAGCACTTGAAGGATATGTATGGACTCACTGATAGGTAACTAATTTAGTTGTAGGCAAGTCAATTTTTAGGCATCTCATGCTTAATGACTCTCCTTTTCAATTCAGCAAACTTCATCGTTATTCTCCTGCTGAAGCTGCCAAGGTTTATGAGAAGTCAATAAACAGAAAACAGGTTCCCATTTTTAAACCTAAAGTTACTCTTGATGCACTTGGCCAAGGCACACCACCCATAGTGTTATCTGAGGAAGCCAAGAAGAATTTAGTGCAACAATATTTAGAGGTATGTGCATTAGTGATTTTTTTTTTTTTTTTTAGAAACAATTTTATATTGTAGCTCAATAAAGAACGCCATTTGAAACCACCAGAACAGTCAAACTTCATTAAGATGAACTCGCATAAAACAAGTTTTTGATACTACAAACTAATTAAATTTTCAATCACCATCCTAGTTTATATTCGAATAATGTTAATATCGTCGTTTAAGGCAAACTGGGATATTATAAATTTTTGGTACTAAACTCGACTGCAGTTCTGCTCGCTCATCTCTATTTTGATAATACAAACTAAAGTCAAAACTAATAAAATCCGTCCTTTGGAGTTTGTCATAGTGAGGTTTGACTGTATTGGCATGCAGTGCATCATTTATTTCTTCAGAGTATAAAAAGAAATTGTGGGATGGAATTGTAAAAGGATAAATGAGTGTCTTATACATGCTATAACAGAATCATGAATGTTACATCTTAGGATAACTAGTTTTTTGTTTTTGGAATTGTTGATATTATATTAAACAATGAGCTCAACATGATTGCTCTTTTAAAGGCCTAGTCCAACCAAGAAAACACAAAATCTTCAAACAAACATGTTTGTGTTTGCTCAATCGCACAAAAGAAGAGAAGTTATTTTAAATCACATGAATTGGTTTTGGATTTACTGAGCACATGGTTGTATGTATTTTGTTATGATTGACTATTGGTGTACTATATCAAAGAAATTGCACAGCACACTCCCTAAATTGCTAAAAAGAAATGTTTGCATGCCACAGCCAGGAATAAATATCTGAATGTAAATTTGATTATATATATTTATAAACAATTTACTTAATGTGGATTTATATCTAGTAGCACACATGTAAGTTTGTATATGTGTCTATGAAATATGTGTGGCCAAAATAAGTAAAATGAAAACCAGGCCATGTAAATCCTATGCAGATAATGATCACCTGTTCAGTAAGCATGATACAAGTTGCAGAAACTGAGTTTGTCACAAATGTTTTTGTATTTCCTGTTTTGTTATAACTAATATTACTTGTCAAGTAATGTAGATTTATTATATAGCCAATTTCTGTTTGGCATTGTATATGCTTTACCTTAGTAGTTACACTGGGTCCAATGTTACCAGCAGTGAATTGATGCACTACATGTACGTTTTGTTTCACCTATTTTATTCCATGCTGAAAAATTATTTGAATGCATTTGTCTAAGATCCAACCATTTCTTGCAGTTTTTCTACTTATCTAATGTTGATACATACCAAAAGAATTCAAAGTGAAATCTAAATTGAATGCAGATTAAATTTTAGCATTTCAGCAATAGAATTTATCAGCCTATTAACGATGAATGTTGGGTAAATCCAGGAAAAGCTAAGAAGGTTTGATAAGCTTGTGCAATAGCTATTCTATCGATTATCTTCAAAATATATGCTTAGAAGAAATTTTTGAAAATTAAATTCCTGATATTATGACTGCCGCCAGTTGCCAAGCAAAAAATTGAGCCAAGTTTTACAAATATACAGGGTGATTTCATACTTTGTGTGATGATTCCTGTCGACACAAGAAACATGGAAAGGGTGGCCACAGGTCAGAGAAAAGTCAGCGGAAGTCATGGAAATATGTGAGTGTTCGGAAAATTTCCCAAATAAAAGCAAAATGCTATCCATGCACTCAGTCTGCTAGCAACTCCATCCCCATTCCTCTTCAGCTAGGCTTGAAACAAAATCTAGTGAGAGAGAAGGAGACAGTATCGAGGAGATAGCCTCGCTAATAATATTTCTACAAATGTAACAAAATCTAGTGTTTTGCCAAGCTTCTCATTTCAATTGTTATTTTATTTTTCATTATGACAAAAAAAATTGATATGCATTAACGAGTTAGTTTTAGTCAGAGAATTTTTTTAATTTTAATCAGGGAAAAAACATGATGGAAAAAACATGTGTTCTGAGATTAGGTGTCAGCACTGTTCACAAAGTCAGACTTCTGTATGAGCGTTTGTATCAGTGAGGTTGTGTCTATACAGGCCGGAACTTGCAAAAGGATGCATTTGTCCATGATGCAACCTTTGCGTATTTACATTCAGGCCTTTGAAGTACACCACACATGGACTTAGAATGGCCAGATATACTTTTATGCAATGCAATAAAATAATTTTTCGTGGTTCCACTGAGCATTTACGGACATGTTTTCGGACCATTTTTCCCTTGTCCTGTCCGAAATCACAATCCAAAGTTTGTCTATGTTTACTTTAAATGTCAGTGTTGTTGGAAATATTTTGTCACAATCTAACTTTTATGTTTAATCAAGCTGCTATATATAAATTGTCATTCACTAATAATTGAGAAATAGCTGCATATATTCAATTTAGCTAATTATTTCCCAAAGCTGATTTCATGCCATATTAATTATACTGTACATTCTATTTTAGTTCAAAGAATTGATGCTGAGCATTGATCGAGCAGATGATGAAGATGACGACGACGACATAATAAGGCCAACTCCTGGAAAAAGTCCAGTGCAGAGCAAGTCTCCCCGTCTTGGGGGTACTAATGAAGAAGGTGTGACAGTTGTGGATGGTGAGACACCTGCTGGAACGACTGTAGTGCATACTACGAACACCTCTAATTCCATCGATGATAGAGTGAAGGCTCAAAAGCGGAAATACCCCATTAGTGAAGTTATCAAATCAAAGTCTAAATCAAGGACTCCAAAACTGAAGGAGAAACCTAAGAAGAAAGTGAAAAAGAAAAGGAGGAGAATTCTTGACTCTGAGGACGATAGTGATGAAGGAAGTGACCCTGATTTCATGGCGTGAAGCAAAGGTTGCTTAAGGTGAATAAGTTTGTTTGTGTAAAAAATATACAATTGGGTCGTTCCTTGGACAGCTTGTTGCTGAGGAACTCCCTCTTTCCCATTGTGTGGGACGCTGTTAAATTTTGGCGCCTTCCCTCCTCTCCTGTGCAACTGTACATAATAATCATTCATTATCCATCTCGTTAATTTATAACGTTGAAATTAGTTTCATTGTTCAATTCTTTTGAGACTACCATGGAGTTCATCTCTCCACCTGCAACACCGTTCGCAACGAATACAAGAAGCCACCTCTGGACATCTTGTGAGTGAGGTAATTCAGGGGTTAGCAATGTTATCTCACCATCCAACAAAGGAAAGCTACATTTCTCTCCGTCATTGCTTTACATTAAGCATTGATTTTAAAATTCTGTTTACAGTATGAATTATTAGTTGTTTTCTTCAGCCTAGCTGCCAACTCATGAATCAAATGAAATTGACCTCAAGTTTTATTAAAATAGTTACATTTAATTGTACATGGTGTACAGATGTTTAACCATACTCTTGTCTTGCAAAATACAATCGACTCCCTTTAAGGCACATTTATGATATGGAAATAGGTTTATTTGTCCAAAGGCTTTCCCGTATTTATGCCTGTAATGTACATAATTTCGAAAAATGAAAAATTGTCACATTATCCTTAATTTGCCCTCCATGGAACACAGCTTTGTTTATTTTCGTGAGAATTACCAATATTTGTAAAAAAAAAATCCGTTTCCCAGGTTGGCAGAGGTTCCCATCATGAATGGATTCTTCTCAAAGTTATTTATTCTTAAAAACTAGGAAATGGCAAGAAAATAGACAAAGATGTGTTCTCTGGAGGACAATGTAGAGAGCATGGGATGGGTATTCTTTTTCAGAAATGGATTTTTACAGACCTACAATATAAATCACGAGGAATTTCGGCCTTCTTTTCACATCCTTAAATTGTTTTATCGTTTTTCTGATAAAATATCTTCCAACTCTAAATATTTTACAAAAAAATTGTCTATATATTACTGCATTTCAGGCTTAATCTATTAGCTCATTATGTGTTCCGTTTATATTGTCTGATTTTCGACCCTTTTCTGTCTAACAAAATTGTTTTTTCTAAATTCACCTTAAAACAACATCAGTCAGTTGAGGGGCTGATCAAATATTACCTCAACAGTTAAAATTAAGACCTTCCAAGGATTTATTGTTATTACCGGTATTTGAATTTAACAGGGTTGCTACCGACCTCAGAAGTCAGGGAAATGGTCAGGGAAAATTATCGAGTGATTTAAATTAAGCGATTTGTCAGGGAAATCAATAGTAAGGCAGCAGATCAAAGATTCAGGGCGCTACTTCCTCTATTCTTTGAAGTCCTTTGAAGCTACATGGGTTGCTCTAGATTTTTGCACGTTTGTGACATTCCAGCAAATGGGACATTTTTAAGCTAATTATATGCCCTTTCTGGGTCATGAACAAGGATCCCATGATCAAATGGCGGCAGAGAATAGGGCACAAAGAGGCGAAATTGACTTTTAGGCTTGTAAGTAAGCTCCAGAAAAATTCATGGAGAAGCTAAAAAAAGAATTACTGACTTTTCCGCCTCCATGTCGGCATCTTTGCGGTACATAGCAACTGGTTTTTGACATGATTATCCAAAAAGACATAATAAAAATAACAGGTACTGCACTGACTGGAATCTATGGATTGATTGGTCACTTTTTTACGAACCAATAGTGCAGGACCAGACAAGCAGTAGATTTCAGTCAGTGCAATGCTATTTCGGAAGAAAAACGTAAGATTTTAAAATTCGATATATTTTTTTTTTAATTTTCTAAATTTTGCAAATTTGTGCGTGGATAAACTACCAACTTTCCCGAGTGACTCAGTATATATTTTACCATTCGCCATGTTTTCTTGAGTATATATTTTGCATTTCTCCACGCCTTCCAATGAAAAAATTTCCCAATATTTTCAAATATTTCTATGAACAAATTTGCAATACATGTATTTTTAAAAATGTCCGAAGATAATTTTCGACGTTTTCCCAGATTACAAATTCGCAATATTTTCAACAGTTTCCGAGGACAAATTTGATAAAATTTTCCACGTTTTCCAGAGTTCAAATTTGCTAAATTTTCCACATTTTTTCGAGTTTAAATTTGCAACATTTGCCACGTTTTTCGAGTTGAAATTTGCCACATTTTCCAAATTTTTCCTTATTTCCGAAAAAATAAGTTTTCAAAGCTTGTTTTTACAAGGTAGAAAAAAATGGGAATAATTGTCCATGAAAATTGTACATTCTTGTCCGGGAAATGGTAAATTTTTCTTAGGCATGTGGTTAATTTTGGTCAGGAAAATGGTACATTTTGGTCAGGGGAAGTCAGGGAAATTGGAAGTCTAATTTCGGCAGCAACCCTGTAATAATTATTAAAAAAAAATTCTAGTCCTAAGCTGCTTGAAAAAACTAGACTACTATAAGTACCCATGGGCAATGCCAATAGATTTATATGTAATGCCTCTTGAGCATCTATTATAATTAATTTAAACAGCCAACTTGAATGTTTTGATCATCCCACTGCTCCTGTTCCTTGTGTCATACACTTTTATGCTCAGTATAGCACACAAAAACGTTCTCTGCAGTGGTATGTTCAAACATTCTAGTTGGTTGTGGAGTAACTCTAGGGTAGCCATGGAGAAGGTGACCCTTAAACAACTAAACATCCCTTTAACGTAATATATTGTTTACCCCTGGAAGGGAGTCTATTGTACTTGAAGCTTCGTGAAATTGAAAACCAGTCATATGCATGTGGTGAACATTGTCAGGATATTGCATCCTTTGATTCTTGCAATGCTTTTGTTTGTTGGGCAAGTTAAATTAGTAGTGATATATAAAAGCGTGTACAGAAGTTTTGAGTACTTTTAAACAATGAAGCATAGAATGAGTGATGCAGTGTACACCAATTTTAAGAGTTATTTCATTGAATGCATCAGATTATTGGTTATAAATATTTTAATGCATAAGAACAAATTATAGGAAGTTTAGTTTGTGTTCATTTACGAATTCTTAAAGCATAGGCATGAAATGGTAAAAAATTATAGCAGATAAATATGGCGAAATAAAGTGATTGGATTTTTTAAAATTTCAATAATTTTTCGTTTAATAAATCAAAAGGCAGTATAAACAAGTCCTGAATACTGATGCAAAAGTTTGACTTACTTCGCCATGGCTTTGATTCTGATACACAGTACATAAATCAACTTACCTAAAGTTTATAGCAATTTATTCCATTGTTATTAATTTATATTTTTTTCTTTTATCTAGTGATGGTTAATGAATAAATTTTAGTCCAGGAGACTTAAGTTAGATCTTTGCATTATCTTTTAAAATGTTTCCATTGCAGTTTATGCTTTATGGTCGCTTTAGCCTCCTTCATTTATTGAATTTTGTCCTGTAAAAATAGTCTGCTAATGGATTGAATATCTGAACCTAAATCGCTTGATGATATTTTTGCAGTTTGTGCTGAGATCATTATATTGCTTGCCATCGTTTTACAGTCAGTACATAAGGCATCTTATGGCGGGGGGTTAATCTATTAAAATTAGAAAACATTATGAGAAAAACGATTTATGGTAATTAAAATTTTAATGCAGTATTTGAAACAGGTGGGGAATAATAGATTCAAATATTCAAATAATTGAGAAGTTTATGATAAGGATAAATGTCCAAAATAATTGACCATTTTGTTGTCTGTGATGTTAGCATTTCTTTGAAATAGTTCCATTTTAAAATTGCATCATTGGAATATATCATGTATTAGGCGTCCAAACTACTCTGTCTTCTAGTGCAATTAAGCTATTTTCCCATAAAAAAATGTTATCACTCATGAAAAAAGGTATGGATCGATTACCTAAAGCTGGGCACATTCAGGCAACTTGCCTGAGATTTGTGAGTAAAATGAGTGTGGTTTAAAAATTTGCTTGCACCATGCTAATTATTTTGTCAAACAGGTGCCATGCATGCTTTTATACTAAAAATAAAGTCAAACTATTTTCTAATAGGCTTATTCACCTATAGACACCCTGTTCTAAAAATCTGCAGCCACTTGCAAGCATTGTTTCAGACTACTCATTAGGCTGACAAATTTATAAGCAGCATGAGCAACATGCATCCCCGGCTTAAGAGATCTCTTATCTTTACATTTCGGATTTTTCTTGTTTAGAGAAGACAACTAAATGATCTGTTTTGTTTCTTTTGCACATTGAGACATTGAACGTCATGGCTAGCTTCCAGAAAATTATTAATATGTACAAATTATTCTAAAGTTTATCAAATACTGAAGAAAGTAAGGAAAAGCTTTAACTAATAAATGTAACAAATGATGAGGTTATTTAGTGTTTCTCTTTAAATTTTCATTAATGTTTAAAAATTGCTGTTTTGCTAAGGGATGTAATTGCCTTCTCCATGAAATTTACCCCTTAAGAGTGTGTTAGGTGCCATCACTACTATTGATGCCTGTTCTTAATTATTTTGTTGCTTCTATTCAGTTTCTACAATATCTGGCATTCGGCACTTGTGCACAACTTCAGTTATTCTTTTGCTTCCATCATTTCATTGTACTTTCCCAGAAAATGTTATGTGATATTTTGTGGGTTACCTTTTCTCTTTCCCCTGCGCTTCGATCAGTTCTCATACCCTGAATTATATGAGATTTAGGATGATATTGGATGGATGGGGACTATATATATATATACATAAACATATATATATTTAAATGAGTTAATATTTTAATCTGATTTTCTAAGATGATAAAATAAGCACCAGTTATTAACCAGTTCTGGCCTATAGATTTTCATGTTGTATAATAAAAAAGGACTTCTCATTCACAACCCTCTTTGTGAAAATCCTCCAGTTTTTTTTTGTTTCCTCGCTCCTGAATTAGTCTTGTTATTGAAAAATCTGTTCTGTGACAGATTTTATACATGTTCAGCCGAGATGCAATGTTCTGGAAACTGATATACCATTTTGACAGGATCTCACCATTATTTTGAGAATTTTAGGAGTTTGGTTTGAAAATCTAAATTTGCAACTATGCTAGAGCTTTCTTGAGATTCTCCTTTAGTAGAATATTACTACCGACCACTTGAAGATGTCATATTTCGATTCTCCTTTAGGTTGAGTTTCGATACTTTTTTTATATTTTGCCAACCATTTTGTCGTTTCATCCTATGCTTTATATGACGTACATGTACAAAGTTGCAGATAAAATGCCAGACTTTTTGTAAGCTTTCTGTTTTTAAAACCGAAGAAATGAAAGAAAAGTGGTATGTCGGCCAAAATGATCAGATAAGAAGCTAGATAATTGGGCAAATATTTTTAACCGCGACTAAAGAAACGTGTTGTATGTACTCTAAAGATTCACTCTTGTTATTGTTTAACGTACATTTCTGTCCGATGGCAGTCGCTGCTAAAATAGTGAAAAGGAACACGTGAATCACGTTTATCTATTGGGCATTGATAGTACAGGTTTTGCTTCATTATTGTTCTCACCTAATTATTTCCGTTTGCATATTTTCATTTTTTTTTGTGTACTTTCAGCGTTTACAGATCATACGTGCGAGCGATCTCCACACGCGTGTGTATATACATACAATGCACTCGGAAAGAACAATCACCAAACATGCTTAACTCGCAGCTATTAAGCAGTTTGTATTTTTAATCATTTTGTATCTGAAAAAGAAATATCCTTGGCCACATTTCATGATTGTCATTAAAACACTTTTACATAAGACTTGTCAATCGGTGGCACTACCAGGGACTGTTATTGCATCCTGCACAGCAAGTAAATTAACTTTGATTTGCATTTTTCATCTCGACAGATGACGTTTGTCTTCAGCAAAACATTCTGCGTAGAAGTAGGACAGTGCTGGACATTATCATTTTATTGGCAATCTCCCCTTACAGAAAAATGAAATAAGAAACGGATAATAATGTGGTAATAAACTGTTGAAACACCCTTTCTAAAGCAATAT